>MRSW03000521.1:0-22597 GCA_001923025.3 Taenia multiceps
GTGAGAGAGCGAAATGAGCAGTGTGGTGAAGATGACCAACACGAAATGGCATTGATTGAGTGAGAGCGAAATGAGCAGTGTGGTGAAGATGACCAACACGACGAAATGGCATTGAGTGAGGAGAGCGAAATGAGCAGTGTGTGGTGAAGATGACCAACACGAAATTGGCATTGAGTGAGAGCGAAATGAGCCAGTGTGGGTGAAGATGACCAACACGAAATGGCATTGAGTGGTGTGAGAGCGAAATGAGCAGTGTGGTGAAGATGACCAACACGAAATGGCATCATGATTGAGTGAGAGCGAAATGAGCAGTGTGGTGAAGATGACCAACACAAATGGCATTGAGTGAGAGCGAAATGAGCAGTGTGGTGAAGATGACCAACACGAAATGCATGCATTGAGTGATGAGCGAAGATGAGCAGTGTGTGTGAAGATGACCAACACGAAATGGCATTGAGTGAGAGCGAAATGAGCAGTGTGGTGAAGATGACCAACACGAAATGGCAATTGAGTGAGAGCGAAATGAGCAGTGTGGTGAAGATGACCAACACGAATGGCCATTGAGGGTGAGAGCGAAATGAGCAGTGTGGTGAAGATAGACCAAACACGAAATGGCATGATTGAGCGTGAGAGCGAAATGAGACAGTGTGGTGAAGATGACCAACACGAAATGGCATTGAGTGAGAGCGAAATGAGCAGATGTGGTGAAGATGACCAACACGAAATGGCATGATGATGAGAGCGAAATGAGCAGTGGGTGAAGATGACCAACACGAAATGGCATTGAGTGAGAGCGAAATGAGCAGTGTGGTGAAGATGACCAACACGAAATGGCATTGAGTGAGAGCGAAATGAGCAGTGTGGTGAAGATGACCAACACGAAATGGCATTGAGTGAGAGCGAAAATGAGCAGTGTGGTGAAGATGACCAACACGAAATGGCATTGAGTGAGAGCGAAATGAGCAGTGTGGTGAAGATGACCAACACGAAATGGCATTGTGAGTGAGCGAAATGAGCAGTGTGTGAAGATGACCAACACGAAATGGCATTGATTGAGTGAGAGCGAAATGAGCAGTGTGTGAAGATGACCAACACGAAATGGCATTGAGAGTGAGAGCGAAATGAGCAGTGTGGTGAAGATGACCAACACGAAATGGCATTGAGTGAGAGCGAAATGAGCAGTGTGGTGAAATGACCAACACGAAATGCATTGAGTGAGAGCGAAATGAGCAGTGTGGTGAAGATGACCAACACGAAATGGCATTGATTGAGTGAGAGCGAAATGAGCAGTGTGGTGAAGATGACCAACACGAAATGGCATTTGAGTGAGAGCGAAATGAGCAGTGTGGTGAAGATGACCACACACGAAATGCATTGAGTGAGAGCGAAATGAGCAGTGTGGTGAAGATGACCAACACGAAATGGCATTGAGTGAGAGCGAAATGAGCAGTGTGGTGAAAGATGACCAACACGAAATGGCATTGAGTGAGAGCGAAATGAGCAGTGTGGTGAAGATGACCAACACGAAATGGCATTGAGGAGAGCGAAATGAGCAGTGTGGTGAAGTGACCAACACGAAATGGCATTGAGTGAGAGCGAAATGAGCAGTGTGGTGAAGATGACCAACACGAAATGGCATTGAGGAGTGAGAGCGAAATGAGCAGTGTGGTGAAGATGACCAACACGAAATGGCAATTGAGTGAGAGCGAAATGAGCAGTGTGGTGAAGATGACCAACACGAAATGGCATTGAGTGAGAGCGAAATGAGCAGTGTGGTGAAGATGACCAACACGAAATGGCATTGAGTGAGAGCGAAATGAGCAGGTGGTGAAGATGACCAACACGAAAGTGATTGAGTGAGAGCGAAATGAGCAGTGTGGTTGAAGATGACCAACACGAAATGGCATTGAGTGAGTGAGAGCGAAATGAGCAGTGTGGTGAAGATGACAACACGAAATGGCATTGAGTGAGAGCGAAATGAGCAGTGTGGTGAAGATGACCAACACGAAATGGCATTGAGTGAGAGCGAAATGAGCAGTGTGGTGAAGATGACCAACACGAAATGGCATTGAGTGAGAGCGAAATGAGCAGTGTGGTGAAGATGACCAACACGAAATGGCATTGATGAGTGAGAGCGAAATGAGCAGTGTGGTGAAGATGACCAACACGAAATGGCATTGAGTGAGAGCAAATGAGCAGTGTGGTGGAAGATGACCAACACGAAATGGCATTGATTGAGTGAGAGCGAAATGAGCAGTGTGGTGAAGATGACCAACACGAAATGGCATTGATGAGTGAGAGCGAAATGAGCAGTGTGGTGAAGATGACCAACACGAAATGGCATGATTGAGTGAGAGCGAAATGAGCAGTGTGGTGAAGATGACCAACACGAAATGGCATTGATTGAGTGAGAGCGAAATGAGCAGTGTGGTGAAGATGACCAACACGAAATGGCATTGAGTGAGAGCGAAATGAGCAGTGTGGTGAAGATGACCAACACGAAATGGCATTGAGTGAGAGCGAAATGAGCAGTGTGGTGAAGATGACCAACACGAAATGGCATGATGATTGAGTGAGAGCGAAATGAGCAGTGTGGTGAAGATGACCAACACGAAATGGCATTGAGTGAGAGCGAAATGAGCAGTGTGGGTGAAGATGACCAACACGAAATGGCATTGAGTGAGAGCGAAATGAGCAGTGTGGTGAAGATGACCAACACGAAATGGCATTGAGTGAGAGCGCGAAATGAGCAGTGTGGTGAAGATGACCAACACGAAATGGCATGAGTGAGAGCGAAATGAGCAGTGTGGTGAAGATGACCAACACGAAATGGATTGAGTGAGTGAGAGCGAAATGAGCAGTGGTGAAGATGACCAACACGAAATGGCATTGATTGAGTGAGAGCGAAATGAGCAGTGTGGTGAAGATGACCAACACGAAATGGCATTGAGTGAGAGCGAAATGAGCAGTGTGGTGTGAAGATGACCAACACGAAATGGCATTGATGAGTGAGAGCGAAATGAGCAGTGTGGTGAAGATGACCAACACGAAATGGCATTGATTGAGAGCGAAATGAGCAGTGTGGTGAAGATGACCAACACGAAATGGCATTGAGTGAGTGAGAGCGAAATGAGCAGTGTGTGAAGATGACCAACACGAAATGGCATTGATGAGTGAGAGCGAAATGAGCAGTGTGGTGAAGATGACCAACACGAAATGGCATTGAGTGAGAGAGCGAAATGAGCAGTGTGGTGAAGATGACCAACACGAAATGGCATTGAGTGAGAGCGAAATGAGCAGTGTGGTGAAGATGACCAACACGAAATGGCATTGAGTGAGAGCGAAATGAGCAGTGTGGTGAAGATGACCAACACGAAATGGCATTGAGTGAGAGCGAAATGAGCAGTGTGGTGAAGATGACCAACACGAAATGGCATTGAGTGAGAGCGAAATGAGCAGTGTGGTGGAAGATGACCAACACGAAATGGCATTGAGTGAGAGCGAAATGAGCAGTGTGGTGAAGATGACCAACACGAAATGGCATTGAGTGAGAGCGAAATGAGCAGTGTGGTGAAGATGACCAACACGAAATGGCATTGATTGAGTGAGAGCGAAATGAGCAGTGTGGTGAAGATGACCAACACGAAATGGCATTGAGTGAGAGCGAAATGAGCAGTGTGGTGAAGATGACCAACACGAAATGGCATTGAGTGAGAGCGAAATGAGCAGTGGTGAAGATGACCAACACGAAATGGCATTGAGTGAGAGCGAAATGAGCAGTTGGTGAAGATGACCAACACGAAATGGCATTGAGTGAGAGCGAAATGAGCAGTGTGGTGAAGATGACCAACACGAAATGGCATTGATTGAGTGAGAGCGAAATGAGCAGTGTGGTGAAGATGACCAACACGAAATGGCATTGATTGAGTGAGAGCGAAATGAGCAGTGTGGTGAAGATGACCACACGAAATGGCATTGAGTGAGAGCGAAATGAGCAGTGTGGTGAAGATGACCAACACGAAATGGCATTGAGTGAGAGCGAAATGAGCAGTGTGGTGAAGATGACCAACACGAAATGGCATTGAGTGAGAGCGAAATGAGCAGAGTGGTGAAGATGACCAACACGAAATGGCATTGAGTGAGAGCGAAATGAGCAGTGTGGTGAAGATGACCAACACGAAATGGCATTGAGTGAGAGCGAAATGAGCAGTGTGGTGAAGATGACCAACACGAAATGGCATTGATTGAGTGAGAGCGAAATGAGCAGTGTGGTGAAGATGACCAACACGAAATGGCATTGAGTGAGAGCGAAATGAGCAGTGTGGTGAAGATGACCAACACGAAATGGCATTGATTGAGTGAGAGCGAAATGAGCAGTGTGGTGAAGATGACCAACACGAAATGGCATTGAGTGAGAGCGAAATGAGCAGTGTGGTGAAGATGACCAACACGAAATGGCATTGATTGGGTGAGAGCGAAATGAGCAGTGTGGTGAAGATGACCAACACGAAATGGCATTGAGTGAGAGCGAAATGAGCAGTGTGGTGAAGATGACCAACACGAAATGGCATTGAGTGAGAGCGAAATGAGCAGTGTGGTGAAGATGACCAACACGAAATGGCACATTGAGTGAGAGCGAAATGAGCAGTGTGGTGAAGATGACCAACACGAAATGGCATTGAGTGAGAGCGAAATGAGCAGTGTGGTGAAGATGACCAACACGAAATGGCATTGAGTGAGAGCGAAATGAGCAGTGTGGTGAAGATGACCAACACGAAATGGCATTGAGTGAGTGGAGCGAAATGAGCAGTGTGGTGAAGATGACCAACACGAAATGGCATTGTGTGAGAGCGAAATGAGCAGTGTGGTGAAGATGACCAACACGAAATGGCATTGAGTGAGAGCGAAATGAGCAGTGTGGTGAAGATGACCAACACGAAATGGCATTGATTGAGTGAGAGCGAAATGAGCAGTGTGGTGAAGATGACCAACACGAAATGGCATTGAGTGAGAGCGAAATGAGCAGTGTGGTGAAGATGACCAACACGAAATGGCATTGAGTGAGAGCGAAATGAGCAGTGTGGTGAAGATGACCAACACGAAATGGCATTGAGTGAGAGCGAAATGAGCAGTGTGGTGAAGATGACCAACACGAAATGGCATTGAGTGAGAGCGAAATGAGCAGTGTGGTGAAGATGACCAACACGAAATGGCATTGATTGAGTGAGAGCGAAATGAGCAGTGTGGTGAAGATGACCAACACGAAATGGCATTGATTGAGTGAGAGCGAAATGAGCAGTGTGGTGAAGATGACCAACACGAAATGGCATTGAGTGAGAGCGAAATGAGCAGTGTGGTGAAGATGACCAACACGAAATGGCATTGAGTGAGAGCGAAATGAGCAGTGTGGTGAAGATGACCAACACGAAATGGCATTGAGAGTGAGAGCGAAATGAGCAGTGTGGTGAAGATGACCAACACGAAATGGCATTGAGTGAGAGCGAAATGAGCAGTGTGGTGAAGATGACCAACACGAAATGGCATTGAGTGAGAGCGAAATGAGCAGTGTGGTGAAGATGACCAACACGAAATGGCATTGAGTGAGTGAGAGCGAAATGAGCAGTGTGGTGAAGATGACCAACACGAAATGGCATTGAGTGAGAGCGAAATGAGCAGTGTGGTGAAGATGACCAACACGAAATGGCATTGAGTGAGAGAGCGAAATGAGCAGTGTGGTGAAGATGACCAACACGAAATGGCATTGAGTGAGAGCGAAATGAGCAGTGTGGTGAAGATGACCAACACGAAATGGCATTGATGAGTGAGAGCGAAATGAGCAGTGTGGTGAAGATGACCAACACGAAATGGATTGAGTGAGAGCGAAATGAGCAGTGTGGTGAAGATGACCAACACGAAATGGCATTGAGTGGTGAGAGCGAAATGAGCAGTGTGGTGAAGATGACCAACACGAAATGGCATTGAGTGAGAGCGAAATGAGCAGTGTGGTGAAGATGACCAACACGAAATGGCATTGAGTGAGAGCGAAATGAGCAGTGTGGTGAAGATGACCAACACGAAATGGCATTGAGTGAGAGCGAAATGAGCAGTGTGGTGAAGATGACCAACACGAAATGGCATTGAGTGAGAGCGAAATGAGCAGTGTGGTGAAGATGACCAACACGAAATGGCATTGAGTGAGAGCGAAATGAGCAGTGTGGTGAAGATGACCAACACGAAATGGCATTGATTGAGTGAGAGCGAAATGAGCAGTGTGGTGAAGATGACCAACACGAAATGGATTGAGTGAGAGCGAAATGAGCAGTGTGGTGAAGATGACCAACACGAAATGGCATTGAGTGAGAGCGAAATGAGCAGTGTGGTGAAGATGACCAACACGAAATGGCATTGATTGAGTGAGAGCGAAATGAGCAGTGTGGTGAAGATGACCAACACGAAATGGCATTGAGTGAGAGCGAAATGAGCAGTGTGGTGAAGATGACCAACACGAAATGGCATTGAGTGAGAGCGAAATGAGCAGTGTGGTGAAGATGACCAACACGAAATGGCATTGAGTGAGAGCGAAATGAGCAGTGTGGTGAAGATGACCAACACGAAATGGCATTGAGTGAGAGCGAAATGAGCAGTGTGGTGAAGATGACCAACACGAAATGGCATTGAGTGAGAGCGAAATGAGCAGTGTGGTGAAGATGACCAACACGAAATGGCATTGATTGAGTGAGAGCGAAATGAGCAGTGTGGTGAAGATGACCAACACGAAATGGCATTGAGTGAGAGCGAAATGAGCAGTGTGGTGAAGATGACCAACACGAAATGGATTGAGTGAGAGCGAAATGAGCAGTGTGGTGAAGATGACCAACACGAAATGGCATTGATTGTGAGAGCGAAATGAGCAGTGTGGTGAAGATGACCAACACGAAATGGCATTGATGAGTGAGAGCGAAATGAGCAGTGTGGTGAAGATGACCAACACGAAATGGCATTGAGTGAGAGCGAAATGAGCAGTGTGGTGAAGATGACCAACACGAAATGGCATTGAGTGAGAGCGAAATGAGCAGTGTGGTGAAGATGACCAACACGAAATGGCATTGATTGAGTGAGAGCGAAATGAGCAGTGTGGTGAAGATGACCAACACGAAATGGCATTGATTGAGTGAGAGCGAAATGAGCAGTGTGGTGAAGATGACCAACACGAAATGGCATTGAGTGAGAGAGCGAAATGAGCAGTGTGGTGAAGATGACCAACACGAAATGGCATTGATTGAGTGAGAGCGAAATGAGCAGTGTGGTGAAGATGACCAACACGAAATGGCATTGAGTGAGAGCGAAATGAGCAGTGTGGTGAAGATGACCAACACGAAATGGCATTGAGAGTGAGAGCGAAATGAGCAGTGTGGTGAAGATGACCAACACGAAATGGCATTGAGTGAGAGCGAAATGAGCAGTGTGGTGAAGATGACCAACACGAAATGGCATTGAGTGAGAGCGAAATGAGCAGTGTGGTGAAGATGACCAACACGAAATGGCATTGAGTGAGAGCGAAATGAGCAGTGTGGTGAAGATGACCAACACGAAATGGCATTGAGTGAGAGAGAAATGAGCAGTGTGGTGAAGATGACCAACACGAAATGGCATTGAGTGAGTGAGAGCGAAATGAGCAGTGTGGTGAAGATGACCAACACGAAATGGCATTGAGTGAGAGCGAAATGAGCAGTGTGGTGAAGATGACCAACACGAAATGGCATTGAGTGAGAGCGAAATGAGCAGTGTGGTGAAGATGACCAACACGAAATGGCATGTGAGTGAGAGCGAAATGAGCAGTGTGGTGAAGATGACCAACACGAAATGGCATTGATTGATGAGAGCGAAATGAGCAGTGTGGTGAAGATGACCAACACGAAATGGCATTGAGTGAGAGCGAAATGAGCAGTGTGGTGAAGATGACCAACACGAAATGGCATTGAGTGAGAGCGAAATGAGCAGTGTGGTGAAGATGACCAACACGAAATGGCATTGAGTGAGAGAGCGAAATGAGCAGTGTGGTGAAGATGACCAACACGAAATGGCATTGATTGTGAGAGCGAAATGAGCAGTGTGGTGAAGATGACCAACACGAAATGGCATTGAGTGAGAGCGAAATGAGCAGTGTGGTGAAGATGACCAACACGAAATGGCATTGAGTGAGAGCGAAATGAGCAGTGTGGTGAAGATGACCAACACGAAATGGCATTGAGTGAGAGCGAAATGAGCAGTGTGGTGAAGATGACCAACACGAAATGGCATTGATGAGTGAGAGCGAAATGAGCAGTGTGGTGAAGATGACCAACACGAAATGGCATTGAGTGAGAGAGCGAAATGAGCAGTGTGGTGAAGATGACCAACACGAAATGGCATTGATTGAGTGAGAGCGAAATGAGCAGTGTGGTGAAGATGACCAACACGAAATGGCATTGAGTGAGAGCGAAATGAGCAGTGTGGTGAAGATGACCAACACGAAATGGCATTGAGTGAGAGCGAAATGAGCAGTGTGGTGAAGATGACCAACACGAAATGGCATTGAGTGAGAGCGAAATGAGCAGTGTGGTGAAGATGACCAACACGAAATGGCATTGAGTGAGAGCGAAATGAGCAGTGTGGTGAAGATGACCAACACGAAATGGCATTGAGAGTGAGAGCGAAATGAGCAGTGTGGTGAAGATGACCAACACGAAATGGCATTGAGATGAGAGCGAAATGAGCAGTGTGGTGAAGATGACCAACACGAAATGGCATTGAGTGAGAGCGAAATGAGCAGTGTGGTGAAGATGACCAACACGAAATGGCATTGAGTGAGAGCGAAATGAGCAGTGTGGTGAAGATGACCAACACGAAATGGCATGATGAGTGAGAGCGAAATGAGCAGTGTGGTGAAGATGACCAACACGAAATGGCATTGAGTGAGAGCGAAATGAGCAGTGTGGTGAAGATGACCAACACGAAATGGCATTGAGTGAGAGCGAAATGAGCAGTGTGGTGAAGATGACCAACACGAAATGGCATATTGGTGAGTGAGAGCGAAATGAGCAGTGTGGTGAAGATGACCAACACGAAATGGCATTGAGTGAGAGCGAAATGAGCAGTGTGGTGAAGATGACCAACACGAAATGGCATTGAGTGAGAGCGAAATGAGCAGTGTGGTGAAGATGACCAACACGAAATGGCATTGAGTGAGAGCGAAATGAGCAGTGTGGTGAAGATGACCAACACGAAATGGCATTGAGTGAGAGCGAAATGAGCAGTGTGGTGAAGATGACCAACACGAAATGGCATTGATGAGTGAGAGCGAAATGAGCAGTGTGGTGTGAAGATGACCAACACGAAATGGCATTGAGTGAGAGCGAAATGAGCAGTGTGGTGAAGATGACCAACACGAAATGGCATTGAGTGAGAGCGAAATGAGCAGTGTGGTGAAGATGACCAACACGAAATGGCATTGATTGAGTGAGAGCGAAATGAGCAGTGTGGTGAAGATGACCAACACGAAATGGCATTGATGAGTGAGAGCGAAATGAGCAGTGTGGTGAAGATGACCAACACGAAATGGCATTGATGAGTGAGAGCGAAATGAGCAGTGTGGTGAAGATGACCAACACGAAATGGCATTGAGTGAGAGCGAAATGAGCAGTGTGGTGAAGATGACCAACACGAAATGGCATTGATGAGTGAGAGCGAAATGAGCAGTGTGGTGAAGATGACCAACACGAAATGGCATTGAGTGAGAGCGAAATGAGCAGTGTGGTGAAGATGACCAACACGAAATGGCATTGAGTGAGAGCGAAATGAGCAGTGTGGTGAAGATGACCAACACGAAATGGCATTGAGTGAGAGCGAAATGAGCAGTGTGGTGAAGATGACCAACACGAAATGGCAATTGAGTGAGAGCGAAATGAGCAGTGTGGTGAAGATGACCAACACGAAATGGCATTGAGAGAGAGCGAAATGAGCAGTGTGGTGAAGATGACCAACACGAAATGGCATTGAGTGAGAGCGAAATGAGCAGTGTGGTGAAGATGACCAACACGAAATGGCATTGATTGAGTGAGAGCGAAATGAGCAGTGTGGTGAAGATGACCAACACGAAATGGCATTGAGTGAGAGCGAAATGAGCAGTGTGGTGAAGATGACCAACACGAAATGGCATTGAGTGAGAGCGAAATGAGCAGTGTGGTGAAGATGACCAACACGAAATGGCATTGATTGTGAGAGCGAAATGAGCAGTGTGGTGAAGATGACCAACACGAAATGGCATTGAGTGAGAGCGAAATGAGCAGTGTGGTGAAGATGACCAACACGAAATGGCATTGATGAGTGAGAGCGAAATGAGCAGTGTGGTGAAGATGACCAACACGAAATGGCATTGAGTGAGAGCGAAATGAGCAGTGTGGTGAAGATGACCAACACGAAATGGCATTGAGTGAGAGCGAAATGAGCAGTGTGGTGAAGATGACCAACACGAAATGGCATGATTGAGTGAGAGCGAAATGAGCAGTGTGGTGAAGATGACCAACACGAAATGGCATTGATTGAGTGAGAGCGAAATGAGCAGTGTGGTGTGAAGATGACCAACACGAAATGGCATTGATGAGTGAGAGCGAAATGAGCAGTGTGGTGAAGATGACCAACACGAAATGGCATTGAGTGAGAGCGAAATGAGCAGTGTGGTGAAGATGACCAACACGAAATGGCATTGAGTGAGAGCGAAATGAGCAGTGTGGTGAAGATGACCAACACGAAATGGCATTGAGTGAGAGCGAAATGAGCAGTGTGGTGAAGATGACCAACACGAAATGGCATTGAGTGAGAGCGAAATGAGCAGTGTGGTGAAGATGACCAACACGAAATGGCATTGATTGAGTGAGAGCGAAATGAGCAGTGTGGTGAAGATGACCAACACGAAATGGCATTGATTGAGTGAGAGCGAAATGAGCAGTGTGGTGAAGATGACCAACACGAAATGGCATTGAGTGAGAGCGAAATGAGCAGTGTGGTGAAGATGACCAACACGAAATGGCATTGAGTGAGAGCGAAATGAGCAGTGTGGTGAAGATGACAAACACGAAATGGCATTGAGTGAGAGCGAAATGAGCAGTGTGGTGAAGATGACCAACACGAAATGGCATTGATTGAGTGAGAGCGAAATGAGCAGTGTGGTGAAGATGACCAACACGAAATGGCATTGATTGAGTGAGAGCGAAATGAGCAGTGTGGTGAAGATGACCAACACGAAATGGCATTGAGTGAGAGCGAAATGAGCAGTGTGGTGAAGATGACCAACACGAAATGGCATTGAGTGAGAGCGAAATGAGCAGTGTGGTGAAGATGACCAACACGAAATGGCATTGAGTGAGAGCGAAATGAGCAGTGTGGTGAAGATGACCAACACGAAATGGCATTGAGTGAGAGCGAAATGAGCAGTGTGGTGAAGATGACCAACACGAAATGGCATTGATTGAGTGAGAGCGAAATGAGCAGTGTGGTGAAGATGACCAACACGAAATGGCATTGAGTGAGAGCGAAATGAGCAGTGTGGTGAAGATGACCAACACGAAATGGCATTGAGTGAGAGCGAAATGAGCAGTGTGGTGAAGATGACCAACACGAAATGGCATTGAGTGAGAGCGAAATGAGCAGTGTGGTGAAGATGACCAACACGAAATGGCATTGAGTGAGAGCGAAATGAGCAGTGTGGTGAAGATGACCAACACGAAATGGCATTGAGTGAGAGCGAAATGAGCAGTGTGGTGAAGATGACCAACACGAAATGGCATTGAGTGAGAGCGAAATGAGCAGGGTGGTGAAGATGACCAACACGAAATGGCATTGAGTGAGTGAGAGCGAAATGAGCAGGTGGTGAAGATGACCAACACGAAATGGCATTGAGTGAGAGCGAAATGAGCAGTGTGGTGAAGATGACCAACACGAAATGGCATTGAGTGAGAGCGAAATGAGCAGTGTGGTGAAGATGACCAACACGAAATGGCATTGAGTGAGGGAGAGCGAAATGAGCAGTGTGGTGAAGATGACCAACACGAAATGGCATTGAGTGAGAGCGAAATGAGCAGTGTGGTGAAGATGACCAACACGAAATGGCATTGAGTGAGAGCGAAATGAGCAGTGTGGTGAAGATGACCAACACGAAATGGCATTGATTGAGTGAGAGCGAAATGAGCAGTGTGGTGAAGATGACCAACACGAAATGGCATTGAGTGAGAGCGAAATGAGCAGTGTGGTGAAGATGACCAACACGAAATGGCATTGAGTGAGAGCGAAATGAGCAGTGTGGTGAAGATGACCAACACGAAATGGCATTGAGTGAGAGCGAAATGAGCAGGGTGGTGAAGATGACCAACACGAAATGGCATTGAGTGAGAGCGAAATGAGCAGTGTGGTGAAGATGACCAACACGAAATGGCATTGAGTGAGAGCGAAATGAGCAGTGTGGTGAAGATGACCAACACGAAATGGCATTGAGTGAGAGCGAAATGAGCAGTGTGGTGAAGATGACCAACACGAAATGGCATTGAGTGAGAGCGAAATGAGCAGTGTGGTGAAGATGACCAACACGAAATGGCATTGAGTGAGAGCGAAATGAGCAGTGTGGTGAAGATGACCAACACGAAATGGCATTTGATTGAGTGAGAGCGAAATGAGCAGTGTGGTGAAGATGACCAACACGAAATGGCATTGATTGAGTGAGAGCGAAATGAGCAGTGTGGTGAAGATGACCAACACGAAATGGCATTGAGTGAGAGCGAAATGAGCAGTGTGGTGAAGATGACCAACACGAAATGGCATTGAGTGAGAGCGAAATGAGCAGTGTGGTGAAGATGACCAACACGAAATGGCATTGATTGAGTGAGAGCGAAATGAGCAGTGTGGTGAAGATGACCAACACGAAATGGCATTGAGTGAGAGCGAAATGAGCAGTGTGGTGAAGATGACCAACACGAAATGGCATTGAGTGAGAGCGAAATGAGCAGTGTGGTGAAGATGACCAACACGAAATGGCATTGAGTGAGAGCGAAATGAGCAGTGTGGTGAAGATGACCAACACGAAATGGCATTGAGTGAGAGCGAGAGCGAAGAATGTGCAGGTTGAAGATGACCAACACGAAATGGCATTGAGTGAGAGCGAAATGAGCAGTGTGGTGAAGATGACCAACACGAAATGGCATTGATTGAGTGAGAGCGAAATGAGCAGTGTGGTGAAGATGACCAACACGAAATGGCATTGAGTGAGAGCGAAATGAGCAGTGTGGTGAAGATGACCAACACGAAATGGCATTGATGAGTGAGAGCGAAATGAGCAGTGTGGTGAAGATGACCAACACGAAATGGCATTGAGTGAGAGCGAAATGAGCAGTGGTGAAGATGACCAACACGAAATGGCATTGAGTGAGAGCGAAATGAGCATGTGTGGTGAAGATGACCAACACGAAATGGCATTGAGTGAGAGCGAAATGAGCAGTGTGGTGAAGATGACCAACACGAAATGGCATTGAGTGAGAGCGAAATGAGCAGTGTGGTGAAGATGACCAACACGAAATGGCATTGAGTGAGAGCGAAATGAGCAGTGTGGTGAAGATGACCAACACGAAATGGCATTGAGTGAGAGCGAAATGAGCAGTGTGGTGAAGATGACCAACACGAAATGGCATTGAGTGAGAGCGAAATGAGCAGTGTGGTGAAGATGACCAACACGAAATGGCATTGAGTGAGAGCGAAATGAGCAGTGGTGAAGATGACCAACACGAAATGGCATTGAGTGAGAGCGAAATGAGCAGTGTGGTGAAGATGACCAACACGAAATGGCATTGATGAGTGAGAGCGAAATGAGCAGTGTGGTGAAGATGACCAACACGAAATGGCATTGAGTGAGAGCGAAATGAGCAGTGTGGTGAAGATGACCAACACGAAATGGCATTGAGTGAGAGCGAAATGAGCAGTGTGGTGAAGATGACCAACACGAAATGGCATTGAGTGAGTGAGAGCGAAATGAGCAGTGTGGTGAAGATGACCAACACGAAATGGCATTGAGTGAGAGCGAAATGAGCAGTGTGGTGAAGATGACCAACACGAAATGGCATTGAGTGAGAGCGAAATGAGCAGTGTGGTGAAGATGACCAACACGAAATGGCATTGAGTGAGAGCGAAATGAGCAGTGTGGTGAAGATGACCAACACGAAATGGCATTGAGTGAGTGAGAGCGAAATGAGCAGTGTGGTGAAGATGACCAACACGAAATGGCATGATGAGTGAGAGCGAAATGAGAGCAGTGTGGTGAAGATGACCAACACGAAATGGCATTGAGTGAGAGCGAAATGAGCAGTGTGGTGAAGATGACCAACACGAAATGGCATTGAGAGTGAGAGCGAAATGAGCAGTGTGGTGAAGATGACCAACACGAAATGGCATTGAGTGAGAGCGAAATGAGCAGTGTGGTGAAGATGACCAACACGAAATGGCATTGATGTGAGAGCGAAATGAGCAGTGTGGTGAAGATGACCAACACGAAATGGCATTGAGTGAGAGCGAAATGAGCAGTGTGGTGAAGATGACCAACACGAAATGGCATTGAGTGAGAGCGAAATGAGCAGTGTGGTGAAGATGACCAACACGAAATGGCATTGAGTGAGTGAGAGCGAAATGAGCAGTGTGGTGAAGATGACCAACACGAAATGGCATTGATGAGTGAGAGCGAAATGAGCAGTGTGGTGAAGATGACCAAACGAAATGGCATTGAGTGAGAGCGAAATGAGCAGTGTGGTGAAGATGACCAACACGAAATGGCATTGATGAGTGAGAGCGAAATGAGCAGTGTGGTGAAGATGACCAACACGAAATGGCATTGAGTGAGAGCGAAATGAGCAGTGTGGTGAAGATGACCAACACGAAATGGCATTGAGTGAGAGAGCGAAATGAGCAGTGTGGTGAAGATGACCAACACGAAATGGCATTGATTGAGTGAGAGCGAAATGAGCAGTGTGGTGAAGATGACCAACACGAAATGGCATTGAGTGAGTGAGAGCGAAATGAGCAGTGTGGTGAAGATGACCAACACGAAATGGCATTGAGTGAGAGCGAAATGAGCAGTGTGGTGAAGATGACCAACACGAAATGGCATTGAGTGAGAGCGAAATGAGCAGTGTGGTGAAGATGACCAACACGAAATGGCATTGAGTGAGTGAGAGCGAAATGAGCAGTGTGGTGAAGATGACCAACACGAAATGGCATTGATGAGTGAGAGCGAAATGAGCAGTGTGGTGAAGATGACCAACACGAAATGGCATTGAGTGAGAGCGAAATGAGCAGTGTGGTGAAGATGACCAACACGAAATGGCATTGAGTGAGGAGAGCGAAATGAGCAGTGTGGTGAAGATGACCAACACGAAATGGCATTGATGGTGAGAGCGAAATGAGCAGTGTGGTGAAGATGACCAACACGAAATGGCATTGAGTGAGAGCGAAATGAGCAGTGTGGTGAAGATGACCAACACGAAATGGCATTGATTGAGTGAGAGCGAAATGAGCAGTGTGGTGAAGATGACCAACACGAAATGGCATTGAGTGAGTGAGAGCGAAATGAGCAGTGTGGTGAAGATGACCAACACGAAATGGCATTGAGTGAGAGCGAAATGAGCAGTGTGGTGAAGATGACCAACACGAAATGGCATTGAATGAGTGAGAGCGAAATGAGCAGTGTGGTGAAGATGACCAACACGAAATGGCATTGAGTGAGTGAGAGCGAAATGAGCAGTGTGGTGAAGATGACCAACACGAAATGGCATTGATTGAGTGAGAGCGAAATGAGCAGTGTGGTGAAGATGACCAACACGAAATGGCATTGAGTGAGAGCGAAATGAGCAGTGTGGTGAAGATGACCAACACGAAATGGCATTGAGTGAGAGCGAAATGAGCAGTGTGGTGAAGATGACCAACACGAAATGGCATTGAGTGAGAGCGAAATGAGCAGTGTGGTGAAGATGACCAACACGAAATGGCATTGAGTGAGAGCGAAATGAGCAGTGTGGTGAAGATGACCAACACGAAATGGCATTGATGTGAGAGAGCGAAATGAGCAGTGTGGTGAAGATGACCAACACGAAATGGCATTGAGTGAGAGCGAAATGAGCAGTGTGGTGAAGATGACCAACACGAAATGGCATTGATTGAGTGAGAGCGAAATGAGCAGTGTGGTGAAGATGACCAACACGAAATGGCATTGAGAGTGAGAGCGAAATGAGCAGTGTGGTGAAGATGACCAACACGAAATGGCATTGAGTGAGAGCGAAATGAGCAGTGTGGTGAAGATGACCAACACGAAATGGCATTGATGAGTGAGAGCGAAATGAGCAGTGTGGTGAAGATGACCAACACGAAATGGCATTGAGTGAGAGCGAAATGAGCAGTGTGGTGAAGATGACCAACACGAAATGGCATTGAGTGAGAGCGAAATGAGCAGTGTGGTGAAGATGACCAACACGAAATGGCATTGATGAGTGAGAGCGAAATGAGCAGTGTGGTGAAGATGACCAACACGAAATGGCATTTGAGTGAGAGCGAAATGAGCAGTGTGGTGAAGATGACCAACACGAAATGGCATTGAGTGAGAGCGAAATGAGCAGTGTGGTGAAGATGACCAACACGAAATGGCATTGATGAGTGAGAGCGAAAGAAATGAGCAGTGTGGTGAAGATGACCAACACGAAATGGCATTGAGAGTGAGAGCGAAATGAGCAGTGTGGTGAAGATGACCAACACGAAATGGCATTGAGTGAGAGCGAAATGAGCAGTGTGGTGAAGATGACCAACACGAAATGGCATTGATTGAGTGAGAGCGAAATGAGCAGTGTGGTGAAGATGACCAACACGAAATGGCATTGTGAGTGAGAGCGAAATGAGCAGTGTGGTGAAGATGACCAACACGAAATGGCATTGATGAGTGAGAGCGAAATGAGCAGTGTGGTGAAGATGACCAACACGAAATGGCATTGAGTGAGAGCGAAATGAGCAGTGTGGTGAAGATGACCAACACGAAATGGCATTGAGTGAGAGCGAAATGAGCAGTGTGGTGAAGATGACCAACACGAAATGGCATTGAGTGAGAGCGAAATGAGCAGTGTGGTGAAGATGACCAACACGAAATGGCATTGATTGAGTGAGAGCGAAATGAGCAGTGTGGTGAAGATGACCAACACGAAATGGCATTGATTGAGTGAGAGCGAAATGAGCAGTGTGGTGAAGATGACCAACACGAAATGGCATTGAGTGAGTGAGAGCGAAATGAGCAGTGTGGTGAAGATGACCAACACGAAATGGCATTGATTGAGTGAGAGCGAAATGAGCAGTGTGGTGAAGATGACCAACACGAAATGGCATTGATGAGTGAGAGCGAAATGAGCAGTGTGGTGAAGATGACCAACACGAAATGGCATTGAGTGAGAGAGCGAAATGAGCAGTGTGGTGAAGATGACCAACACGAAATGGCATTGAGTGAGAGCGAAATGAGCAGTGTGGTGAAGATGACCAACACGAAATGGCATTGAGAGTGAGAGCGAAATGAGCAGTGTGGTGAAGATGACCAACACGAAATGGCATTGAGTGAGAGCGAAATGAGCAGTGTGGTGAAGATGACCAACACGAAATGGCATTGAGTGAGAGCGAAATGAGCAGTGTGGTGAAGATGACCAACACGAAATGGCATTGAGTGAGAGCGAAATGAGCAGTGTGGTGAAGATGACCAACACGAAATGGCATTGATGTGAGAGCGAAATGAGCAGTGTGGTGAAGATGACCAACACGAAATGGCATTGAGTGAGAGCGAAATGAGCAGTGTGGTGAAGATGACCAACACGAAATGGCATTGAGTGAGAGCGAAATGAGCAGTGTGGTGAAGATGACCAACACGAAATGGCATTGATTGGTGAGAGCGAAATGAGCAGTGTGGTGAAGATGACCAACACGAAATGGCATTGAGTGAGAGCGAAATGAGCAGTGTGGTGAAGATGACCAACACGAAATGGCATTGAGTGAGAGCGAAATGAGCAGTGTGGTGAAGATGACCAACACGAAATGGCATTGAGTGAGAGCGAAATGAGCAGTGTGGTGAAGATGACCAACACGAAATGGCATTGAGTGAGAGCGAAATGAGCAGTGTGGTGAAGATGACCAACACGAAATGGCATTGAGTGAGAGCGAAATGAGCAGTGTGGTGAAGATGACCAACACGAAATGGCATTGAGTGAGAGCGAAATGAGCAGTGTGGTGAAGATGACCAACACGAAATGGCATTGAGTGAGAGCGAAATGAGCAGTGTGGTGAAGATGACCAACACGAAATGGCATTGATGAGTGAGAGCGAAATGAGCAGTGTGGTGAAGATGACCAACACGAAATGGCATTGAGTGAGTGAGAGCGAAATGAGCAGTGTGGTGAAGATGACCAACACGAAATGGCATTGATTGAGTGAGAGCGAAATGAGCAGTGTGGTGAAGATGACCAACACGAAATGGCATTGAGTGAGAGCGAAATGAGCAGTGTGGTGAAGATGACCAACACGAAATGGCATTGATGAGTGAGAGCGAAATGAGCAGTGTGGTGAAGATGACCAACACGAAATGGCATTGATGAGTGAGAGCGAAATGAGCAGTGTGGTGAAGATGACCAACACGAAATGGCATTGAGTGAGAGAGCGAAATGAGCAGTGTGGTGAAGATGACCAACACGAAATGGCATTGATGATGAGTGAGAGCGAAATGAGCAGTGTGGTGAAGATGACCAACACGAAATGGCATTGATTGAGTGAGAGCGAAATGAGCAGTGTGGTGAAGATGACCAACACGAAATGGCATTGATTGAGTGAGAGCGAAATGAGCAGTGTGGTGAAGATGACCAACACGAAATGGCATTGATGAGTGAGAGCGAAATGAGCAGTGTGGTGAAGATGACCAACACGAAATGGCATTGATGAGTGAGAGCGAAATGAGCAGTGTGGTGAAGATGACCAACACGAAATGGCATTGAGTGAGAGCGAAATGAGCAGTGTGTGAAGATGACCAACACGAAATGGCATTGATGAGTGAGAGCGAAATGAGCAGTGTGGTGAAGATGACCAACACGAAATGGCATTGAGTGAGAGCGAAATGAGCAGTGTGGTGAAGATGACCAACACGAAATGGCATTGAGTGAGAGCGAAATGAGCAGTGTGGTGAAGATGACCAACACGAAATGGCATTGATTGGGTGAGAGCGAAATGAGCAGTGTGGTGAAGATGACCAACACGAAATGGCATTGAGTGAGAGCGAAATGAGCAGTGTGGTGAAGATGACCAACACGAAATGGCATTGAGTGAGAGCGAAATGAGCAGTGTGGTGAAGATGACCAACACGAAATGGCATTGAGTGAGAGCGAAATGAGCAGTGTGGTGAAGATGACCAACACGAAATGGCATTGAGTGAGAGCGAAATGAGCAGTGTGGTGAAGATGACCAACACGAAATGGCATTGATTGAGTGAGAGCGAAATGAGCAGTGTGGTGAAGATGACCAACACGAAATGGCATTGAGTGAGAGCGCGAAATGAGCAGTGTGGTGAAGATGACCAACACGAAATGGCATTGAGTGAGAGCGAAATGAGCAGTGTGGTGAAGATGACCAACACGAAATGGCATTGAGTGAGAGCGAAATGAGCAGTGTGGTGAAGATGACCAACACGAAATGGCATTGATGAGTGAGAGCGAAATGAGCAGTGTGGTGAAGATGACCAACACGAAATGGCATTGATGAGTGAGAGCGAAATGAGCAGTGGGTGAAGATGACCAACACGAAATGGCATTGAGTGAGTGAGAGCGAAATGAGCAGTGTGGTGAAGATGACCAACACGAAATGGCATTGAGTGAGAGCGAAATGAGCAGTGTGGTGAAGATGACCAACACGAAATGGCATTGAGTGAGAGCGAAATGAGCAGTGTGGTGAAGATGACCAACACGAAATGGCATTGAGTGAGAGCGAAATGAGCAGTGTGGTGAAGATGACCAACACGAAATGGCATTGAGTGAGTGAGAGCGAAATGAGCAGTGTGGTGAAGATGACCAACACGAAATGGCATTGAGTGAGTGAGAGCGAAATGAGCAGTGTGGTGAAGATGACCAACACGAAATGGCATTGAGTGAGTGAGAGCGAAATGAGCAGTGTGGTGAAGATGACCAACACGAAATGGCATTGATTGTGTGAGAGCGAAATGAGCAGTGTGGTGAAGATGACCAACACGAAATGGCATTGAGTGAGAGCGAAATGAGCAGTGTGGTGAAGATGACCAACACGAAATGGCATTGAGTGAGTGAGAGCGAAATGAGCAGTGTGGTGAAGATGACCAACACGAAATGGCATTGAGTGAGTGAGAGCGAAATGAGCAGTGTGGTGAAGATGACCAACACGAAATGGCATTGAGTGAGAGCGAAATGAGCAGTGTGGTGAAGATGACCAACACGAAATGGCATTGAGTGAGAGCGAAATGAGCAGTGTGGTGAAGATGACCAACACGAAATGGCATTGAGTGAGAGCGAAATGAGCAGTGTGGTGAAGATGACCAACACGAAATGGCATTGAGTGAGAGCGAAATGAGCAGTGTGGTGAAGATGACCAACACGAAATGGCATTGATTGAGTGAGAGCGAAATGAGCAGTGTGGTGAAGATGACCAACACGAAATGGCATTGAGTGAGTGAGAGCGAAATGAGCAGTGTGGTGAAGATGACCAACACGAAATGGCATTGAGTGAGAGCGAAATGAGCAGTGTGGTGAAGATGACCAACACGAAATGGCATTGAGTGAGTGAGAGCGAAATGAGCAGTGTGGTGAAGATGACCAACACGAAATGGCATGAGTGATTGACAGCGAAATGAGCAGTGTGGTGAAGATGACCAACACGAAATGGCATTGATTGAGTGAGAGCGAAATGAGCAGTGTGGTGAAGATGACCAACACGAAATGGCATTGAGTGAGTGAGAGCGAAATGAGCAGTGGTGTGAAGATGACCAACACGAAATGGCATTGAGTGAGAGCGAAATGAGCAGTGTGGTGAAGATGACCAACACGAAATGGCATTGAGTGAGAGCGAAATGAGCAGTGTGGTGAAGATGACCAACACGAAATGGCATTGAGTGAGAGCGAAATGAGCAGTGTGGTGAAGATGACCAACACGAAATGGCATTGATTGAGTGAGAGCGAAATGAGCAGTGTGGTGAAGATGACCAACACGAAATGGCATTGATTGAGTGAGAGCGAAATGAGCAGTGTGGTGAAGATGACCAACACGAAATGGCATTGAGTGAGAGCGAAATGAGCAGTGTGGTGAAGATGACCAACACGAAATGGCATTGAGTGAGAGCGAAATGAGCAGTGTGGTGAAGATGACCAACACGAAATGGCATTGAGTGAGAAGCGAAATGAGCAGTGTGGTGAAGATGACCAACACGAAATGGCATTGAGTGAGAGCGAAATGAGCAGTGTGGTGAAGATGACCAACACGAAATGGCATTGAGTGAGTGAGAGCGAAATGAGCAGTGTGGTGAAGATGACCAACACGAAATGGCATTGATGCGTGAGAGCGAAATGAGCAGTGTGGTGAAGATGACCAACACGAAATGGCATTGAGTGAGAGCGAAATGAGCAGTGTGGTGAAGAAGATGACCAACACGAAATGGCATTGATGAGTGAGAGCGAAATGAGCAGTGTGGTGAAGATGACCAACACGAAATGGCATTGAGTGAGAGCGAAATGAGCAGTGTGGTGAAGATGACCAACACGAAATGGCATTGAGTGATTGAGAGCGAAATGAGCATGTGGTGAAGTTGACCAACACGAAATGGCATCATTGAGTGAGAGCGAAATGAGCAGTGTGGTGAAGATGACCAACACGAAATGGCATTGATGAGTGAGAGCGAAATGAGCAGTGTGGTGAAGATGACCAACACGAAATGGCATTGATTGAGTGAGAGCGAAATGAGCAGTGTGGTGAAGATGACCAACACGAAATGGCATTGAGTGAGAGCGAAATGAGCAGTGTGGTGAAGATGACCAACACGAAATGGCATTGAGTGAGAGAGCGAAATGAGCAGTGTGGTGAAGATGACCAACACGAAATGGCATTGAGTGAGAGCGAAATGAGCAGTGTGGTGAAGATGACCAACACGAAATGGCATTGAGTTGAGAGCGAAATGAGCAGTGTGGTGAAGATGACCAACACGAAATGGCATTGATTGTGAGAGCGAAATGAGCAGTGTGGTGAAGATGACCAACACGAAATGGCATTGAGTGAGAGCGAAATGAGCAGTGTGGTGAAGATGACAACACGAAATGGCATTGAGTGAGAGCGAAATGAGCAGTGTGGTGAAGATGACCAACACGAAATGGCATTGAGTGAGAGCGAAATGAGCAGTGTGGTGAAGATGACCAACACGAAATGGCATTGAGTGAGAGAGCGAAATGAGCAGTGTGGTGAAGATGACCAACACGAAATGGCATTGAGTGAGAGCGAAATGAGC
>MRSW03000522.1:0-20562 GCA_001923025.3 Taenia multiceps
TGGCATTGAGTGAGAGACGAAATGAGCAGTGTGGTGAAGATGACCAACACGAAATGGCATTGATGAGAGCGAAATGACAGTGGTGAAGATGACCACACGAATGGCATTGAGTGAGAGCGAAATGAGCAGTGTGGTGAAGATACCAACACGAAATGGCATTGAGTGAGAGCGAAATGAGCAGTGTGGTGAAGATGACCAACACGAAATGGCAATTGAGTGAGAGCGAAATGAGCATGTGGTGAAGATGCCAACACGAAATGGCATTGAGTGGAGCGAAATGAGCAGTGTGGTGAAGATGACCAACACGAAATGGCATTGAGTGAGAGCGAAATGAGCAGTGTGGTGAAGATGACCACACGAAATGGCATTGAGTGAGAGCGAAATGAGCAGTGTGGTGAAGATGACCAACACGAAATGGCATTGAGTGAGAGCGAAATGAGCAGTGTGGTGAAGATGACCCACGAAATGGCATTGAGTGAGAGCGAAATGAGCAGTGTGGTGAAGATGACCACACGAAATGCATTGAGTGAGAGGCGAAATGAGCATGTGAAGATGACCAACACGAAATGGCATTGAGTGAGAGCGAAATGAGCAGTGTGGTGAAGATGACAAACGAAATGCATTGAGTGAGATCGAAATGAGCATGTGGTGAAGATGACCAACACGAAATGGCATTGAGTAGAGCGAAATGAGCAGTGTGGTGAAGATGACCAAACGAAATGGCATTGAGTGAGAGCGAATGAGCAGTGTGGTGAAGATGACCAAACACGAATGGCATTGAGTGAGTAGCGAAATGAGCAGTGTGGTGAAGATGACCAACACGAAATGGCATTGATTAGAGCGAAATGAGCAGTGTGGTGAAGATGACCAACACGAAATGGCATTGAGTGAGAGCGAAATGAGCAGTGTGGTGAAGATGACCAACACGAAATGCATTGAGTGAGAGCGAAATGAGCAGTGGTGAGATGACCACACGAATGATGGCATTGAGTGAGAGCGAAATGAGCAGTGTGGTGAAGATGACCAACACGAAATGGCATTGAGTGAGAGCGAAATGAGCAGTGTGGTGAAGATGACCAACACGAAATGGCATTGAGTGAGAGCGAAATGAGCAGTGTGGTGAAGATGACCAACACGAAATGGCATTGAGTGAGAGCGAAATGAGCAGTGTGGTGAAGATGACCAACACGAAATGGCATTGAGTGAGAGCGAAATGAGCAGTGTGGTGAAGATGACCAACACGAAATGGCATTGAGTGAGAGCGAAATGAGCAGTGTGGTGAAGATGACCAACAGGAAATGGCATTGAGTGAGAGCGAAATGAGCAGTGTGGTGAAGATGACCAACACGAAATGGCATTGAGTGAGAGCGAAATGAGCAGTGTGGTGAAGATGACCAACACGAAATGGCATTGAGTGAGAGCGAAATGAGCAGTGTGGTGAAGATGACCAACACGAAATGGCATTGAGTGAGAGCGAAATGAGCAGTGTGGTGAAGATGACCAACACGAAATGGCATTGAGTGAGAGCGAAATGAGCAGTGTGGTGAAGATGACCAACACGAAATGGCAATTGAGTGAGAGCGAAATGAGCAGTGTGGTGAAGATGACCAACACGAAATGGCATTGAGTGAGAGCGAAATGAGCAGTGTGGTGAAGATGACCAACACGAAATGGCATTGAGTGAGAGCGAAATGAGCAGTGTGGTGAAGATGACCAACACGAAATGGCATTGAGTGAGAGCGAAATGAGCAGTTGGTGAAGATGACCAACACGAAATGGCATTGATTGAGAGCGAAATGAGCAGTGTGGTGAAGATGACCAACACGAAATGGCATTGATGAGTGAGAGCGAATGAGCAGTGTGGTGAAGATGACCAACACGAAATGGCATATGAGTGAGAGCGAAATGAGCAGTGTGGTGAAGATGACCAACACGAAATGGCATTGAGTGAGAGCGAAATGAGCAGTGTGGTGAAGATGACCAACACGAAATGGCATTGAGTGAGAGCGAAATGAGCAGTGTGGTGAAGATGACCAACACGAAATGGCATTGATTGAGAGCGAAATGAGCAGTGTGGTGAAGATGACCAACACGAAATGGCATTGAGAGGAGAGCGAAATGAGCAGTGTGGTGAAGATGACCAACACGAAATGGCATTGAGTGAGAGCGAAATGAGCAGTGTGGTGAAGATGACCAACACGAAATGGCATTGAGTGAGAGCGAAATGAGCAGTGTGGTGAAGATGACCAACACGAAATGGCATTGAGTGAGAGCGAAATGAGCAGTGTGGTGAAGATGACCAACACGAAATGGCATTGAGTGAGAGCGAAATGAGCAGTGTGGTGAAGATGACCAACACGAAATGGCATTGAGTGAGAGCGAAATGAGCAGTGTGGTGAAGATGACCAACACGAAATGGCATTGATTGAGTGAGCGCGAAATGAGCAGTGTGGTGAAGATGACCAACACGAAATGGCATTGAGTGAGAGCGAAATGAGCAGTGTGGTGAAGATGACCAACACGAAATGGCATTGAGTGAGAGCGAAATGAGCAGTGTGGTGAAGATGACCAACACGAAATGGCATTGAGTGAGAGCGAAATGAGCAGTGTGGTGAAGATGACCAACACGAAATGGCATTGAGTGAGAGCGAAATGAGCAGTGTGGTGAAGATGACCAACACGAAATGGCATTGAGTGAGAGCGAAATGAGCAGTGTGGTGAAGATGACCAACACGAAATGGCATTGATTGAGAGCGAAATGAGCAGTGTGGTGAAGATGACCAACACGAAATGGCATTGAGTGAGTGAGCGAAATGAGCAGTGTGGTGAAGATGACCAACACGAAATGGCATTGAGTGAGAGCGAAATGAGCAGTGTGGTGAAGATGACCAACACGAAATGGCATTGAGTGAGAGCGAAATGAGCAGTGTGGTGAAGATGACCAACACGAAATGGCATTGAGTGAGAGCGAAATGAGCAGTGTGGTGAAGATGACCAACACGAAATGGCATTTGAGTGAGAGCGAAATGAGCAGTGTGGTGAAGATGACCAACACGAAATGGCATTGAGTGAGTAGCGAAATGAGCAGTGTGGTGAAGATGACCAACACGAAATGGCATTGATGAGTGAGAGCGAAATGAGCAGTGTGGTGAAGATGACCAACACGAAATGGCATTGAGTGAGAGCGAAATGAGCAGTGTGGTGAAGATGACCAACAGTGTGGTGAAGATGACCAACACGAAATGGCATTGAGTGAGAGCGAAATGAGCAGTGTGGTGAAGATGACCAACACGAAATGGCATTGAGAGTGAGAGCGAAATGAGCAGTGTGGTGAAGATGACCAACACGAAATGGCATTGAGTGAGAGCGAAATGAGCAGTGTGGTGAAGATGACCAACACGAAATGGCATTGAGTGAGAGCGAAATGAGCAGTGTGGTGAAGATGACCAACACGAAATGGCATTGATTGAGTGAGCGAAATGAGCAGTGTGGTGAAGATGACCAACACGAAATGGCATTGAGTGAGAGCGAAATGAGCAGTGTGGTGAAGATGACCAACACGAAATGGCATTGAGTGAGAGCGAAATGAGCAGTGTGGTGAAGATGACCAACACGAAATGGCATTGAGTGAGAGCGAAATGAGCAGTGTGGTGAAGATGACCAACACGAAATGGCATTGAGTGAGAGCGAAATGAGCAGTGTGGTGAAGATGACCAACACGAAATGGCATTGATTGAGAGCGAAATGAGCAGTGTGGTGAAGATGACCAACACGAAATGGCATTGAGTGAGAGCGAAATGAGCAGTGTGGTGAAGATGACCAACACGAAATGGCATTGATTGAGTGAGAGCGAAATGAGCAGTGTGGTGAAGATGACCAACACGAAATGGCATTGAGTGAGAGCGAAATGAGCAGTGTGGTGAAGATGACCAACACGAAATGGCATTGAGTGAGAGCGAAATGAGCAGTGTGGTGAAGATGACCAACACGAAATGGCATTGATTGAGTGAGAGCGAAATGAGCAGTGTGGTGAAGATGACCAACACGAAATGGCATTGAGTGAGAGCGAAATGAGCAGTGTGGTGAAGATGACCAACACGAAATGGCATTGAGTGAGAGCGAAATGAGCAGTGTGGTGAAGATGACCAACACGAAATGGCATTGAGTGAGAGCGAAATGAGCAGTGTGGTGAAGATGACCAACACGAAATGGCATTGAGTGAGAGCGAAATGAGCAGTGTGGTGAAGATGACCAACACGAAATGGCATTGAGTGAGAGCGAAATGAGCAGTGTGGTGAAGATGACCAACACGAAATGGCATTGAGTGAGAGCGAAATGAGCAGTGTGGTGAAGATGACCAACACGAAATGGCATTGAGTGAGAGCGAAATGAGCAGTGTGGTGAAGATGACCAACACGAAATGGCATTGAGTGAGAGCGAAATGAGCAGTGTGGTGAAGATGACCAACACGAAATGGCATTGAGTGAGAGCGAAATGAGCAGTGTGGTGAAGATGACCAACACGAAATGGCATTGAGTGAGAGCGAAATGAGCAGTGTGGTGAAGATGACCAACACGAAATGGCATTGATTGTGAGAGCGAAATGAGCAGTGTGGTGAAGATGACCAACACGAAATGGCATTGATTGAGTGAGCGAAATGAGCAGTGTGGTGAAGATGACCAACACGAAATGGCATTGAGTTGAGAGCGAAATGAGCAGTGTGGTGAAGATGACCAACACGAAATGGCATTGAGTGAGAGCGAAATGAGCAGTGTGGTGAAGATGACCAACACGAAATGGCATTGAGTGAGAGCGAAATGAGCAGTGTGGTGAAGATGACCAACACGAAATGGCATTGAGTGAGAGCGAAATGAGCAGTGTGGTGAAGATGACCAACACGAAATGGCATT
Organism: Taenia multiceps; assembly: GCA_001923025.3. Taxonomy (NCBI): domain Eukaryota; kingdom Metazoa; phylum Platyhelminthes; class Cestoda; order Cyclophyllidea; family Taeniidae; genus Taenia; species Taenia multiceps. Next base: position 4,911 of record MRSW03000522.1, read on the forward strand.
GAGTGAGAGCGAAATGAGCAGTGTGGTGAAGATGACCAACACGAAATGGCATTGAGTGAGAGCGAAATGAGCAGTGTGGTGAAGATGACCAACACGAAATGGCATTGAGTGAGAGCGAAATGAGCAGTGTGGTGAAGATGACCAACACGAAATGGCATTGATTGAGTGAGAGCGAAATGAGCAGTGTGGTGAAGATGACCAACACGAAATGGCATTGAGTGAGAGCGAAATGAGCAGTGTGGTGAAGATGACCAACACGAAATGGCATTGAGTGAGAGCGAAATGAGCAGTGTGGTGAAGATGACCAACACGAAATGGCATTGATTGAGTGAGAGCGAAATGAGCAGTGTGGTGAAGATGACCAACACGAAATGGCATTGATTGTGTGAGAGCGAAATGAGCAGTGTGGTGAAGATGACCAACACGAAATGGCATTGAGTGAGAGCGAAATGAGCAGTGTGGTGAAGATGACCAACACGAAATGGCATTGAGTGAGAGCGAAATGAGCAGTGTGGTGAAGATGACCAACACGAAATGGCATTGAGTGAGAGCGAAATGAGCAGTGTGGTGAAGATGACCAACACGAAATGGCATTGAGTGAGAGCGAAATGAGCAGTGTGGTGAAGATGACCAACACGAAATGGCATTGATTGAGTGAGAGCGAAATGAGCAGTGTGGTGAAGATGACCAACACGAAATGGCATTGAGTGAGTGAGCGAAATGAGCAGTGTGGTGAAGATGACCAACACGAAATGGCATTGATTGAGTGAGAGCGAAATGAGCAGTGTGGTGAAGATGACCAACACGAAATGGCATTGAGTGAGAGCGAAATGAGCAGTGTGGTGAAGATGACCAACACGAAATGGCATTGAGTGAGAGCGAAATGAGCAGTGTGGTGAAGATGACCAACACGAAATGGCATTGAGTGAGAGCGAAATGAGCAGTGTGGTGAAGATGACCAACAAGAAATGGCATTGAGTGAGAGCGAAATGAGCAGTGTGGTGAAGATAACCTACACGAAATGGCGTTGATGGGTGAGAGCGAAATGTGCAGTGTGGTGAAGATGACCAACACGAAATGGCATTGATTGTGAGAGCGAAATGAGCAGTGTGGTGAAGATGACCAACACGAAATGGCATTGAGTGAGAGCGAAATGAGCAGTGTGGTGAAGATGACCAACACGAAATGGCATTGAGTGAGAGCGAAATGAGCAGTGTGGTGAAGATGACCAACACGAAATGGCATTGAGTGAGAGCGAAATGAGCAGTGTGGTGAAGATGACCAACACGAAATGGCATTGAGTGAGAGCGAAATGAGCAGTGTGGTGAAGATGACCAACACGAAATGGCATTGATTGAGTGAGAGCGAAATGAGCAGTGTGGTGAAGATGACCAACACGAAATGGCATTGATTGAGTGAGAGCGAAATGAGCAGTGTGGTGAAGATGACCAACACGAAATGGCATTGAGTGAGAGCGAAATGAGCAGTGTGGTGAAGATGACCAACACGAAATGGCATTGAGTGAGAGCGAAATGAGCAGTGTGGTGAAGATGACCAACACGAAATGGCATTGAGTGAGAGCGAAATGAGCAGTGTGGTGAAGATGACCAACACGAAATGGCATTGAGTGAGAGCGAAATGAGCAGTGTGGTGAAGATGACCAACACGAAATGGCATTGAGTGAGAGCGAAATGAGCAGTGTGGTGAAGATGACCAACACGAAATGGCATTGAGTGAGAGCGAAATGAGCAGTGTGGTGAAGATGACCAACACGAAATGGCATTGAGTGAGAGCGAAATGAGCAGTGTGGTGAAGATGACCAACACGAAATGGCATTGATTGAGTGAGAGCGAAATGAGCAGTGTGGTGAAGATGACCAACACGAAATGGCATTGAGTGAGAGCGAAATGAGCAGTGTGGTGAAGATGACCAACACGAAATGGCATTGAGTGAGAGCGAAATGAGCAGTGTGGTGAAGATGACCAACACGAAATGGCATTGATGAGTGAGAGCGAAATGAGCAGTGTGGTGAAGATGACCAACACGAAATGGCATTGAGTGAGAGCGAAATGAGCAGTGTGGTGAAGATGACCAACACGAAATGGCATTGATTGAGTGAGAGCGAAATGAGCAGTGTGGTGAAGATGACCAACACGAAATGGCATTGAGTGAGAGCGAAATGAGCAGTGTGGTGAAGATGACCAACACGAAATGGCATTGAGTGAGAGCGAAATGAGCAGTGTGGTGAAGATGACCAACACGAAATGGCATTGAGTGAGAGCGAAATGAGCAGTGTGGTGAAGATGACCAACACGAAATGGCATTGAGTGAGAGCGAAATGAGCAGTGTGGTGAAGATGACCAACACGAAATGGCATTGATTGAGTGAGAGCGAAATGAGCAGTGTGGTGAAGATGACCAACACGAAATGGCATTGAGTGAGAGCGAAATGAGCAGTGTGGTGAAGATGACCAACACGAAATGGCATTGAGTGAGAGCGAAATGAGCAGTGTGGTGAAGATGACCAACACGAAATGGCATTGAGTGAGAGCGAAATGAGCAGTGTGGTGAAGATGACCAACACGAAATGGCATTGAGTGAGAGCGAAATGAGCAGTGTGGTGAAGATGACCAACACGAAATGGCATTGAGTGAGAGCGAAATGAGCAGTGTGGTGAAGATGACCAACACGAAATGGCATTGATGAGTGAGCGAAATGAGCAGTGTGGTGAAGATGACCAACACGAAATGGCATTGAGTGAGAGCGAAATGAGCAGTGTGGTGAAGATGACCAACACGAAATGGCATTGATGAGTGAGCGAAATGAGCAGTGTGGTGAAGATGACCAACACGAAATGGCATTGAGTGAGAGCGAAATGAGCAGTGTGGTGAAGATGACCAACACGAAATGGCATTGAGTGAGAGCGAAATGAGCAGTGTGGTGAAGATGACCAACACGAAATGGCATTGATTGAGGAGAGCGAAATGAGCAGTGTGGTGAAGATGACCAACACGAAATGGCATTGAGTGAGAGCGAAATGAGCAGTGTGGTGAAGATGACCAACACGAAATGGCATTGAGTGAGAGCGAAATGAGCAGTGTGGTGAAGATGACCAACACGAAATGGCATTGAGTGAGAGCGAAATGAGCAGTGTGGTGAAGATGACCAACACGAAATGGCATTGAGTGAGAGCGAAATGAGCAGTGTGGTGAAGATGACCAACACGAAATGGCATTGAGTGAGAGCGAAATGAGCAGTGTGGTGAAGATGACCAACACGAAATGGCATTGAGTGAGAGCGAAATGAGCAGTGTGGTGAAGATGACCAACACGAAATGGCATTGAGTGAGAGCGAAATGAGCAGTGTGGTGAAGATGACCAACACGAAATGGCATTGAGTGAGAGCGAAATGAGCAGTGTGGTGAAGATGACCAACACGAAATGGCATTGAGTGAGAGCGAAATGAGCAGTGTGGTGAAGATGACCAACACGAAATGGCATTGAGTGAGAGCGAAATGAGCAGTGTGGTGAAGATGACCAACACGAAATGGCATTGATTGTGAGAGCGAAATGAGCAGTGTGGTGAAGATGACCAACACGAAATGGCATTGATGTGAGAGCGAAATGAGCAGTGTGGTGAAGATGACCAACACGAAATGGCATTGATTGAGTGAGAGCGAAATGAGCAGTGTGGTGAAGATGACCAACACGAAATGGCATTGATGAGTGAGAGCGAAATGAGCAGTGTGGTGAAGATGACCAACACGAAATGGCATTGAGTGAGAGCGAAATGAGCAGTGTGGTGAAGATGACCAACACGAAATGGCATTGAGTGAGAGCGAAATGAGCAGTGTGGTGAAGATGACCAACACGAAATGGCATTGAGTGAGAGCGAAATGAGCAGTGTGGTGAAGATGACCAACACGAAATGGCATTGAGTGAGAGCGAAATGAGCAGTGTGGTGAAGATGACCAACACGAAATGGCATTGAGTGAGAGCGAAATGAGCAGTGTGGTGAAGATGACCAACACGAAATGGCATTGAGTGAGAGCGAAATGAGCAGTGTGGTGAAGATGACCAACACGAAATGGCATTGATGAGAGAGCGAAATGAGCAGTGTGGTGAAGATGACCAACACGAAATGGCATTGAGTGAGAGCGAAATGAGCAGTGTGGTGAAGATGACCAACACGAAATGGCATTGAGTGAGAGCGAAATGAGCAGTGTGGTGAAGATGACCAACACGAAATGGCATTGAGTGAGAGCGAAATGAGCAGTGTGGTGAAGATGACCAACACGAAATGGCATTGATGAGTGAGAGCGAAATGAGCAGTGTGGTGAAGATGACCAACACGAAATGGCATTGAGTGAGAGCGAAATGAGCAGTGTGGTGAAGATGACCAACACGAAATGGCATTGAGTGAGAGCGAAATGAGCAGTGTGGTGAAGATGACCAACACGAAATGGCATTGAGTGAGAGCGAAATGAGCAGTGTGGTGAAGATGACCAACACGAAATGGCATTGAGTGAGAGCGAAATGAGCAGTGTGGTGAAGATGACCAACACGAAATGGCATTGATTGAGTGAGAGCGAAATGAGCAGTGTGGTGAAGATGACCAACACGAAATGGCATTGATTGAGTGAGAGCGAAATGAGCAGTGTGGTGAAGATGACCAACACGAAATGGCATTGATGAGAGCGAAATGAGCAGTGTGGTGAAGATGACCAACACGAAATGGCATTGAGTGAGAGCGAAATGAGCAGTGTGGTGAAGATGACCAACACGAAATGGCATTGAGTGAGAGCGAAATGAGCAGTGTGGTGAAGATGACCAACACGAAATGGCATTGATGAGTGAGAGCGAAATGAGCAGTGTGGTGAAGATGACCAACACGAAATGGCATTGAGTGAGAGCGAAATGAGCAGTGTGGTGAAGATGACCAACACGAAATGGCATTGAGTGAGAGCGAAATGAGCAGTGTGGTGAAGATGACCAACACGAAATGGCATTGATGAGTGAGAGCGAAATGAGCAGTGTGGTGAAGATGACCAACACGAAATGGCATTGAGTGAGAGCGAAATGAGCAGTGTGGTGAAGATGACCAACACGAAATGGCATTGAGTGAGAGCGAAATGAGCAGTGTGGTGAAGATGACCAACACGAAATGGCATTGAGTGAGAGCGAAATGAGCAGTGTGGTGAAGATGACCAACACGAAATGGCATTGAATGAGTGAGAGCGAAATGAGCAGTGTGGTGAAGATGACCAACACGAAATGGCATTGATTGAGTGAGAGCGAAATGAGCAGTGTGGTGAAGATGACCAACACGAAATGGCATTGAGTGAGAGCGAAATGAGCAGTGTGGTGAAGATGACCAACACGAAATGGCATTGAGTGAGAGCGAAATGAGCAGTGTGGTGAAGATGACCAACACGAAATGGCATTGAGTGAGAGCGAAATGAGCAGTGTGGTGAAGATGACCAACACGAAATGGCATTGAGTGAGAGCGAAATGAGCAGTGTGGTGAAGATGACCAACACGAAATGGCATTGAGTGAGAGCGAAATGAGCAGTGTGGTGAAGATGACCAACACGAAATGGCATTGAGTGAGAGCGAAATGAGCAGTGTGGTGAAGATGACCAACACGAAATGGCATTGAGTGAGAGCGAAATGAGCAGTGTGGTGAAGATGACCAACACGAAATGGCATTGAGTGAGAGCGAAATGAGCAGTGTGGTGAAGATGACCAACACGAAATGGCATTGAGTGAGAGCGAAATGAGCAGTGTGGTGAAGATGACCAACACGAAATGGCATTGAGTGAGAGCGAAATGAGCAGTGTGGTGAAGATGACCAACACGAAATGGCATTGAGTGAGAGCGAAATGAGCAGTGTGGTGAAGATGACCAACACGAAATGGCATTGAGTGAGAGCGAAATGAGCAGTGTGGTGAAGATGACCAACACGAAATGGCATTGAGTGAGAGCGAAATGAGCAGTGTGGTGAAGATGACCAACACGAAATGGCATTGAGTGAGAGCGAAATGAGCAGTGTGGTGAAGATGACCAACACGAAATGGCATTGAGTGAGAGCGAAATGAGCAGTGTGGTGAAGATGACCAACACGAAATGGCATTGATTGAGTGAGAGCGAAATGAGCAGTGTGGTGAAGATGACCAACACGAAATGGCATTGATTGAGTGAGAGCGAAATGAGCAGTGTGGTGAAGATGACCAACACGAAATGGCATTGAATGAGTGAGAGCGAAATGAGCAGTGTGGTGAAGATGACCAACACGAAATGGCATTGAGTGAGAGCGAAATGAGCAGTGTGGTGAAGATGACCAACACGAAATGGCATTGAGTGAGAGCGAAATGAGCAGTGTGGTGAAGATGACCAACACGAAATGGCATTGATTGAGTGAGAGCGAAATGAGCAGTGTGGTGAAGATGACCAACACGAAATGGCATTGATTGAGTGAGAGCGAAATGAGCAGTGTGGTGAAGATGACCAACACGAAATGGCATTGAGTGAGAGCGAAATGAGCAGTGTGGTGAAGATGACCAACACGAAATGGCATTGAGTGAGAGCGAAATGAGCAGTGTGGTGAAGATGACCAACACGAAATGGCATTGAGTGAGAGCGAAATGAGCAGTGTGGTGAAGATGACCAACACGAAATGGCATTGAGTGAGAGCGAAATGAGCAGTGTGGTGAAGATGACCAACACGAAATGGCATTGAGTGAGAGCGAAATGAGCAGTGTGGTGAAGATGACCAACACGAAATGGCATTGATTGAGTGAGAGCGAAATGAGCAGTGTGGTGAAGATGACCAACACGAAATGGCATTGATTGAGTGAGAGCGAAATGAGCAGTGTGGTGAAGATGACCAACACGAAATGGCATTGATTGAGTGAGCGAAATGAGCAGTGTGGTGAAGATGACCAACACGAAATGGCATTGAGTGAGAGCGAAATGAGCAGTGTGGTGAAGATGACCAACACGAAATGGCATTGATTGAGTGAGAGCGAAATGAGCAGTGTGGTGAAGATGACCAACACGAAATGGCATTGAGTGAGAGCGAAATGAGCAGTGTGGTGAAGATGACCAACACGAAATGGCATTGAGTGAGAGCGAAATGAGCAGTGTGGTGAAGATGACCAACACGAAATGGCATTGAGTGAGAGCGAAATGAGCAGTGTGGTGAAGATGACCAACACGAAATGGCATTGATTGAGTGAGCGAAATGAGCAGTGTGGTGAAGATGACCAACACGAAATGGCATTGAGTGAGAGCGAAATGAGCAGTGTGGTGAAGATGACCAACACGAAATGGCATTGAGTGAGAGCGAAATGAGCAGTGTGGTGAAGATGACCAACACGAAATGGCATTGATTGAGAGCGAAATGAGCAGTGTGGTGAAGATGACCAACACGAAATGGCATTGAGTGAGAGCGAAATGAGCAGTGTGGTGAAGATGACCAACACGAAATGGCATTGATTGAGAGCGAAATGAGCAGTGTGGTGAAGATGACCAACACGAAATGGCATTGAGTGAGAGCGAAATGAGCAGTGTGGTGAAGATGACCAACACGAAATGGCATTGAGTGAGAGCGAAATGAGCAGTGTGGTGAAGATGACCAACACGAAATGGCATTGAGTGAGAGCGAAATGAGCAGTGTGGTGAAGATGACCAACACGAAATGGCATTGAGTGAGAGCGAAATGAGCAGTGTGGTGAAGATGACCAACACGAAATGGCATTGATTGAGTGAGAGCGAAATGAGCAGTGTGGTGAAGATGACCAACACGAAATGGCATTGATTGAGTGAGAGCGAAATGAGCAGTGTGGTGAAGATGACCAACACGAAATGGCATTGAGTGAGAGCGAAATGAGCAGTGTGGTGAAGATGACCAACACGAAATGGCATTGAGTGAGAGCGAAATGAGCAGTGTGGTGAAGATGACCAACACGAAATGGCATTGAGTGAGAGCGAAATGAGCAGTGTGGTGAAGATGACCAACACGAAATGGCATTGAGTGAGAGCGAAATGAGCAGTGTGGTGAAGATGACCAACACGAAATGGCATTGAGTGAGAGCGAAATGAGCAGTGTGGTGAAGATGACCAACACGAAATGGCATTGAGTGAGAGCGAAATGAGCAGTGTGGTGAAGATGACCAACACGAAATGGCATTGATTGAGTGAGAGCGAAATGAGCAGTGTGGTGAAGATGACCAACACGAAATGGCATTGATTGAGTGAGAGCGAAATGAGCAGTGTGGTGAAGATGACCAACACGAAATGGCATTGATTGAGTGAGAGCGAAATGAGCAGTGTGGTGAAGATGACCAACACGAAATGGCATTGATTGAGTGAGAGCGAAATGAGCAGTGTGGTGAAGATGACCAACACGAAATGGCATTGAGTGAGAGCGAAATGAGCAGTGTGGTGAAGATGACCAACACGAAATGGCATTGAGTGAGAGCGAAATGAGCAGTGTGGTGAAGATGACCAACACGAAATGGCATTGAGTGAGAGCGAAATGAGCAGTGTGGTGAAGATGACCAACACGAAATGGCATTGATTGAGTGAGAGCGAAATGAGCAGTGTGGTGAAGATGACCAACACGAAATGGCATTGAGTGAGAGCGAAATGAGCAGTGTGGTGAAGATGACCAACACGAAATGGCATTGAGTGAGAGCGAAATGAGCAGTGTGGTGAAGATGACCAACACGAAATGGCATTGAGTGAGAGCGAAATGAGCAGTGTGGTGAAGATGACCAACACGAAATGGCATTGAGTGAGAGCGAAATGAGCAGTGTGGTGAAGATGACCAACACGAAATGGCATTGAGTGAGAGCGAAATGAGCAGTGTGGTGAAGATGACCAACACGAAATGGCATTGAGTGAGAGCGAAATGAGCAGTGTGGTGAAGATGACCAACACGAAATGGCATTGAGTGAGAGCGAAATGAGCAGTGTGGTGAAGATGACCAACACGAAATGGCATTGAGTGAGAGCGAAATGAGCAGTGTGGTGAAGATGACCAACACGAAATGGCATTGAGTGAGAGCGAAATGAGCAGTGTGGTGAAGATGACCAACACGAAATGGCATTGAGTGAGAGCGAAATGAGCAGTGTGGTGAAGATGACCAACACGAAATGGCATTGATTGAGTGAGAGCGAAATGAGCAGTGTGGTGAAGATGACCAACACGAAATGGCATTGAGTGAGAGCGAAATGAGCAGTGTGGTGAAGATGACCAACACGAAATGGCATTGATTGAGTGAGAGCGAAATGAGCAGTGTGGTGAAGATGACCAACACGAAATGGCATTGAGTGAGAGCGAAATGAGCAGTGTGGTGAAGATGACCAACACGAAATGGCATTGAGTGAGAGCGAAATGAGCAGTGTGGTGAAGATGACCAACACGAAATGGCATTGATGAGAGCGAAATGAGCAGTGTGGTGAAGATGACCAACACGAAATGGCATTGAGTGAGAGCGAAATGAGCAGTGTGGTGAAGATGACCAACACGAAATGGCATTGAGTGAGAGCGAAATGAGCAGTGTGGTGAAGATGACCAACACGAAATGGCATTGATTGAGTGAGCGAAATGAGCAGTGTGGTGAAGATGACCAACACGAAATGGCATTGAGTGAGAGCGAAATGAGCAGTGTGGTGAAGATGACCAACACGAAATGGCATTGATTGAGTGAGAGCGAAATGAGCAGTGTGGTGAAGATGACCAACACGAAATGGCATTGATTGAGTGAGAGCGAAATGAGCAGTGTGGTGAAGATGACCAACACGAAATGGCATTGAGTGAGAGCGAAATGAGCAGTGTGGTGAAGATGACCAACACGAAATGGCATTGAGTGAGAGCGAAATGAGCAGTGTGGTGAAGATGACCAACACGAAATGGCATTGAGTGAGAGCGAAATGAGCAGTGTGGTGAAGATGACCAACACGAAATGGCATTGAGTGAGAGCGAAATGAGCAGTGTGGTGAAGATGACCAACACGAAATGGCATTGAGTGAGAGCGAAATGAGCAGTGTGGTGAAGATGACCAACACGAAATGGCATTGAGTGAGAGCGAAATGAGCAGTGTGGTGAAGATGACCAACACGAAATGGCATTGAGTGAGAGCGAAATGAGCAGTGTGGTGAAGATGACCAACACGAAATGGCATTGAGTGAGAGCGAAATGAGCAGTGTGGTGAAGATGACCAACACGAAATGGCATTGAGTGAGAGCGAAATGAGCAGTGTGGTGAAGATGACCAACACGAAATGGCATTGAGTGAGAGCGAAATGAGCAGTGTGGTGAAGATGACCAACACGAAATGGCATTGAGTGAGAGCGAAATGAGCAGTGTGGTGAAGATGACCAACACGAAATGGCATTGATTGAGTGAGAGCGAAATGAGCAGTGTGGTGAAGATGACCAACACGAAATGGCATTGAGTGAGAGCGAAATGAGCAGTGTGGTGAAGATGACCAACACGAAATGGCATTGAGTGAGAGCGAAATGAGCAGTGTGGTGAAGATGACCAACACGAAATGGCATTGAGTGAGAGCGAAATGAGCAGTGTGGTGAAGATGACCAACACGAAATGGCATTGATTGAGTGAGAGCGAAATGAGCAGTGTGGTGAAGATGACCAACACGAAATGGCATTGAGTGAGAGCGAAATGAGCAGTGTGGTGAAGATGACCAACACGAAATGGCATTGAGTGAGAGCGAAATGAGCAGTGTGGTGAAGATGACCAACACGAAATGGCATTGAGTGAGAGCGAAATGAGCAGTGTGGTGAAGATGACCAACACGAAATGGCATTGAGTGAGAGCGAAATGAGCAGTGTGGTGAAGATGACCAACACGAAATGGCATTGAGAGTGAGAGCGAAATGAGCAGTGTGGTGAAGATGACCAACACGAAATGGCATTGATTGAATGAGAGCGAAATGAGCAGTGTGGTGAAGATGACCAACACGAAATGGCATTGAGTGAGAGCGAAATGAGCAGTGTGGTGAAGATGACCAACACGAAATGGCATTGAGTGAGAGCGAAATGAGCAGTGTGGTGAAGATGACCAACACGAAATGGCATTGAGTGAGAGCGAAATGAGCAGTGTGGTGAAGATGACCAACACGAAATGGCATTGATTGAGTGAGAGCGAAATGAGCAGTGTGGTGAAGATGACCAACACGAAATGGCATTGAGTGAGAGCGAAATGAGCAGTGTGGTGAAGATGACCAACACGAAATGGCATTGAGTGAGAGCGAAATGAGCAGTGTGGTGAAGATGACCAACACGAAATGGCATTGAGTGAGAGCGAAATGAGCAGTGTGGTGAAGATGACCAACACGAAATGGCATTGAGTGAGAGCGAAATGAGCAGTGTGGTGAAGATGACCAACACGAAATGGCATTGATTGAGTGAGAGCGAAATGAGCAGTGTGGTGAAGATGACCAACACGAAATGGCATTGATGAGTGAGAGCGAAATGAGCAGTGTGGTGAAGATGACCAACACGAAATGGCATTGATTGAGAGCGAAATGAGCAGTGTGGTGAAGATGACCAACACGAAATGGCATTGAGTGAGAGCGAAATGAGCAGTGTGGTGAAGATGACCAACACGAAATGGCATTGATGAGAGCGAAATGAGCAGTGTGGTGAAGATGACCAACACGAAATGGCATTGAGTGAGAGCGAAATGAGCAGTGTGGTGAAGATGACCAACACGAAATGGCATTGAGTGAGAGCGAAATGAGCAGTGTGGTGAAGATGACCAACACGAAATGGCATTGAGTGAGAGCGAAATGAGCAGTGTGGTGAAGATGACCAACACGAAATGGCATTGATTGAGTGAGAGCGAAATGAGCAGTGTGGTGAAGATGACCAACACGAAATGGCATTGAGTGAGAGCGAAATGAGCAGTGTGGTGAAGATGACCAACACGAAATGGCATTGAGTGAGAGCGAAATGAGCAGTGTGGTGAAGATGACCAACACGAAATGGCATTGAGTGAGAGCGAAATGAGCAGTGTGGTGAAGATGACCAACACGAAATGGCATTGAGTGAGAGCGAAATGAGCAGTGTGGTGAAGATGACCAACACGAAATGGCATTGAGTGAGAGCGAAATGAGCAGTGTGGTGAAGATGACCAACACGAAATGGCATTGAGTGAGAGCGAAATGAGCAGTGTGGTGAAGATGACCAACACGAAATGGCATTGATGAGTGAGAGCGAAATGAGCAGTGTGGTGAAGATGACCAACACGAAATGGCATTGAGTGAGGGCGAAATGAGCAGTGTGGTGAAGATGACCAACACGAAATGGCATTGATTGAGTGAGAGCGAAATGAGCAGTGTGGTGAAGATGACCAACACGAAATGGCATTGATTGAGTGAGAGCGAAATGAGCAGTGTGGTGAAGATGACCAACACGAAATGGCATTGAGTGAGAGCGAAATGAGCAGTGTGGTGAAGATGACCAACACGAAATGGCATTGAGTGAGAGCGAAATGAGCAGTGTGGTGAAGATGACCAACACGAAATGGCATTGAGTGAGAGCGAAATGAGCAGTGTGGTGAAGATGACCAACACGAAATGGCATTGAGTGAGAGCGAAATGAGCAGTGTGGTGAAGATGACCAACACGAAATGGCATTGATTGAGTGAGAGCGAAATGAGCAGTGTGGTGAAGATGACCAACACGAAATGGCATTGAGTGAGAGCGAAATGAGCAGTGTGGTGAAGATGACCAACACGAAATGGCATTGATTGATTGAGAGCGAAATGAGCAGTGTGGTGAAGATGACCAACACGAAATGGCATTGATTGAGTGAGAGCGAAATGAGCAGTGTGGTGAAGATGACCAACACGAAATGGCATTGATTGAGTGAGAGCGAAATGAGCAGTGTGGTGAAGATGACCAACACGAAATGGCATTGAGTGAGAGCGAAATGAGCAGTGTGGTGAAGATGACCAACACGAAATGGCATTGATTGAGTGAGAGCGAAATGAGCAGTGTGGTGAAGATGACCAACACGAAATGGCATTGAGTGAGAGCGAAATGAGCAGTGTGGTGAAGATGACCAACACGAAATGGCATTGATTGAGTGAGAGCGAAATGAGCAGTGTGGTGAAGATGACCAACACGAAATGGCATTGATTGAGTGAGAGCGAAATGAGCAGTGTGGTGAAGATGACCAACACGAAATGGCATTGAGTGAGAGCGAAATGAGCAGTGTGGTGAAGATGACCAACACGAAATGGCATTGAGTGAGAGCGAAATGAGCAGTGTGGTGAAGATGACCAACACGAAATGGCATTGATGATGAGAGCGAAATGAGCAGTGTGGTGAAGATGACCAACACGAAATAATGGCATTGAGTGAGAGCGAAATGAGCAGTGTGGTGAAGATGACCAACACGAAATGGCATTGAGTGAGAGCGAAATGAGCAGTGTGGTGAAGATGACCAACACGAAATGGCATTGAGTGAGAGCGAAATGAGCAGTGTGGTGAAGATGACCAACACGAAATGGCATTGAGTGAGAGCGAAATGAGCAGTGTGGTGAAGATGACCAACACGAAATGGATTGAGTGAGAGCGAAATGAGCAGTGTGGTGAAGATGACCAACACGAAATGGCATTGAGTGAGAGCGAAATGAGCAGTGTGGTGAAGATGACCAACACGAAATGGCATTGATGAGTGAGAGCGAAATGAGCAGTGTGGTGAAGATGACCAACACGAAATGGCATTGAGTGAGAGCGAAATGAGCAGTGTGGTGAAGATGACCAACACGAAATGGCATTGATTGAGTGAGAGCGAAATGAGCAGTGTGGTGAAGATGACCAACACGAAATGGCATTGATTGAGTGAGAGCGAAATGAGCAGTGTGGTGAAGATGACCAACACGAAATGGCATTGATTGAGTGAGAGCGAAATGAGCAGTGTGGTGTGAAGATGACCAACACGAAATGGCATTGAGTGAGAGCGAAATGAGCAGTGTGGTGAAGATGACCAACACGAAATGGCATTGAGTGAGAGCGAAATGAGCAGTGTGGTGAAGATGACCAACACGAAATGGCATTGAGTGAGAGCGAAATGAGCAGTGTGGTGAAGATGACCAACACGAAATGGCATTGAGTGAGAGCGAAATGAGCAGTGTGGTGAAGATGACCAACACGAAATGGCATTGATTGTGAGAGCGAAATGAGCAGTGTGGTGAAGATGACCAACACGAAATGGCATTGAGAGTGAGAGCGAAATGAGCAGTGTGGTGAAGATGACCAACACGAAATGGCATTGAGTGAGAGCGAAATGAGCAGTGTGGTGAAGATGACCAACACGAAATGGCATTGAGTGAGAGCGAAATGAGCAGTGTGGTGAAGATGACCAACACGAAATGGCATTGAGTGAGAGCGAAATGAGCAGTGTGGTGAAGATGACCAACACGAAATGGCATTGATTGAGTGAGAGCGAAATGAGCAGTGTGGTGAAGATGACCAACACGAAATGGCATTGAGTGAGAGCGAAATGAGCAGTGTGGTGAAGATGACCAACACGAAATGGCATTGAGTGAGAGCGAAATGAGCAGTGTGGTGAAGATGACCAACACGAAATGGCATTGATGAGTGAGAGCGAAATGAGCAGTGTGGTGAAGATGACCAACACGAAATGGCATTGATTGAGTGAGAGCGAAATGAGCAGTGTGGTGAAGATGACCAACACGAAATGGCATTGAGTGAGAGCGAAATGAGCAGTGTGTTGAAGATGACCAACACGAAATGGCATTGAGTGAGAGCGAAATGAGCAGTGTGGTGAAGATGACCAACACGAAATGGCATTGATTGAGTGAGAGCGAAATGAGCAGTGTGGTGAAGATGACCAACACGAAATGGCATTGAGTGAGAGCGAAATGAGCAGTGTGGTGAAGATGACCAACACGAAATGGCATTGATTGAGTGAGAGCGAAATGAGCAGTGTGGTGAAGATGACCAACACGAAATGGCATTGTAGTGAGAGCGAAATGAGCAGTGTGGTGAAGATGACCAACACGAAATGGCATTGATTGAGTGAGAGCGAAATGAGCAGTGGTGGTGAAGATGACCAACACGAAATGGCATTGATGAGTGAGAGCGAAATGAGCAGTGTGGTGAAGATGACCAACACGAAATGGCTTGATGAGTGAGAGCGAAATGAGCAGTGTGGTGAAGATGACCAACACGAAATGGCATTGAGTGAGAGCGAAATGAGCAGTGTGGTGAAGATGACCAACACGAAATGGCATTGAGTGAGAGCGAAATGAGAGTGTGGTGAAGATGACCAACACGAAATGGCATTGATGAGTGAGAGCGAATGAGCAGTGGGTGAAGATGACCAACACGAAATGGCTTGAGTGAGAGCGAAATGAGCAGTGTGGTGAAGATGACCAACACGAAATGGCATTGAGTGAGAGCGAAATGAGCAGTGTGGTGAAGATGACCAACACGAAATGGCATTGAGTGAGAGCGAAATGAGCAGTGTGGTGAAGATGACCAACACGAAATGGCATTGAGTGAGAGCGAAAGAAGCAGTGTGGTGAAGATGACCAACACGAAATGGCATTGAGTGAGAGCGAAATGAGCAGTGTGGTGAAGATGACCAACACG
>MRSW03000523.1:0-28825 GCA_001923025.3 Taenia multiceps
CGAAATGAGCAGTGTGTGAAGATGACCACACGAAATGGCATTGAGTGGAGCGAAATGAGCAGTGTGGTGAATGACACACGAAATGGCTTGATTGAGTGAGAGCGAAATGAGCAGTGTGTGAATGACCAACACGAAATGGTGATTGAGTGAGAGCGAATGAGCAGTGTGGTGAAGATGACCAACACGAAATGGCATTGAGTGATGAGAGCGAAATGAGCAGTGTGGTGAAGATGACCAACACGAAATGGCATTGATTGAGCGAATGAGCATGTGGTGAAGATGACCAACACGAAATGGCATTGAGTGAGAGCGAAATGAGCAGTGTGGTGAAGATGACCAACACGAAATGGCATTGATTGAGTGAGAGCGAAATGAGCAGTGTGGTGAAGATGACCAACACGAAATGGCATTGATTGAGTGAGAGCGAAATGAGCAGTGTGGTGAAGATGACCAACACGAAATGGCATTGATTGAGTGAGAGCGAAATGAGCAGTGTGGTGAAGATGACCAACACGAAATTGCATTGATTGAGTGAGAGCGAAATGAGCAGTGTGGTGAAGATGACCAACACGAAATGGCATTGATTGAGAGCGAAATGAGCAGTGTGGTGAAGATGACCAACACGAATGGCATTGATTGAGAGCGAAATGAGCAGTGTGGTGAAGATGACCAACACGAAATGGCATTGAGTGAGAGCGAAATGAGCAGTGTGGTGAAGATGACCAACACGAAATGGCATTGAGTGAGAGCGAAATGAGCAGTGTGGTGAAGATGACCAACACGAAATGGCATTGATGAGAGCGAAATAGCAGTGTGGTGAAGATGACCAACACGAAATGGCATTGAGTGAGAGCGAAATGAGCAGTGTGGTGAAGATGACCAACGAAATGGCATTGAGTGAGAGCGAAATGAGCAGTGTGGTGAAGATGACCAACACGAAATGGCATTGATTGAGAGCGAAATGAGCAGTGTGGTGAAGATGACCAACACGAAATGGCATTGATTGAGTGAGAGCGAAATGAGCAGTGTGGTGAAGATGACCAACACGAAATGGCATTGATTGAGAGCGAAATGAGCAGTGTGGTGAAGATGACCAACACGAAATGGCATTGATGTGAGAGCGAAATGAGCAGTGTGTGAAGATGACCAACACGAAATGGCATTGAGTGAGAGCGAAATGAGCAGTGTGGTGAAGATGACCAACACGAAATGGCATTGAGTGAGAGCGAAATGAGCAGTGTGGTGAAGATGACCAACACGAAATGGCATTGATTGAGTGAGAGCGAAATGAGCATGTGGTGAAGATGACCAACACGAAATCATTGATTGAGTGAGAGCGAAATGAGCAGTGTGGTGAAGATGACCAACACGAAATGGCATTGATTGAGAGCGAAATGAGCAGTGTGGTGAAGATGACCAACACGAAATGGCATTGATTGTGTGAGAGCGAAATGAGCATGTGGTGAAGATGACCAACACGAAATGGCATTGATGAGAGCGAAAGAGCTGTGGTGAAGATGACCAACACGAAATGGCATTGAGTGAGAGCGAAATGAGCAGTGTGGTGAAGATGACCAACACGAAATGGCATTGAGTGAGAGCGAAATGAGCAGTGTTGAAGATGACCAACACGAAATGGCATTGAGTGAGAGCGAAATGAGCAGTGTGGTGAAGATGACCAACACGAAATGGCATTGATGAGAGCGAAATGAGCAGTGTGGTGAAGATGACCAACACGAAATGGCATTGAGTGAGAGCGAAATGAGCAGTGTGGTGAAGATGACCAACACGAAATGGCATTGATTGAGTGAGAGCGAAATGAGCAGTGTGGTGAAGATGACCAACACGAAATGGCATTGAGTGAGAGCGAAATGAGCAGTGTGGTGAAGATGACCAACACGAAATGGCATTGAGTGAGAGCGAAATGAGCAGTGTGGTGAAGATGACCAACACGAAATGGCATTGATTGAGAGCGAAATGAGCAGTGTGGTGAAGATGACCAACACGAAATGGCATTGATTGAGAGCGAAATGAGCAGTGTGGTGAAGATGACCAACACGAAATGGCATTGAGTGAGAGCGAAATGAGCAGTGTGGTGAAGATGACCAACACGAAATGGCATTGATTGAGTGAGAGCGAAATGAGCAGTGTGGTGAAGATGACCAACACGAAATGGCATTGATTAAGTGAGAGCGAAATGAGCAGTGTGGTGAAGATGACCAACACGAAATGGCATTGATTGAGTGAGAGCGAAATGAGCAGAGTGGTGAAGATGACCAACACGAAATGGCATTGAGTGAGAGCGAAATGAGCAGTGTGGTGAAGATGACCAACACGAAATGGCATTGAGTGAGAGCGAAATGAGCAGTGTGGTGAAGATGACCAACACGAAATGGCATTGATTGAGTAAGAGCGAAATGAGCAGTGTGGTGAAGATGACCAACACGAAATGGCATTGAGTGAGAGCGAAATGAGCAGTGTGGTGAAGATGACCAACACGAAATGGCATTGATTGAGTGAGAGCGAAATGAGCAGTGTGGTGAAGATGACCAACACGAAATGGCATTGAGTGAGAGCGAAATGAGCAGTGTGGTGAAGATGACCAACACGAAATGGCATTGAGTGAGAGCGAAATGAGCAGTGTGGTGAAGATGACCAACACGAAATGGCATTGAGTGAGAGCGAAATGAGCAGTGTGGTGAAGATGACCAACACGAAATGGCATTGAGTGAGAGCGAAATGAGCAGTGTGGTGAAGATGACCACACGAAATGGCATTGATTGAGTGAGCGAAATGAGCAGTGTGGTGAAGATGACCAACACGAAATGGCATTGATTGAGTGAGAGCGAAATGAGTGTGGTGAAGATGACCAACACGAAATGGCATTGATTGAGTGAGAGCGAAATGAGCAGTGTGGTGAAGATGACCAACACGAAATGGCATTGATTGAGTGCGAAATGAGCAGTGTGGTGAAGATGACCAACACGAAATGGCATTGATTGAGTGAGAGCGAAATGAGCAGTGTGGTGAAGATGACCAACACGAAATGGCATTGATGAGAGCGAAATGAGCAGTGTGGTGAAGATGACCAACACGAAATGGCATTGATTGAGTGAGAGCGAAATGAGCAGTGTGGTGAAGATGACCAACACGAAATGGCATTGATTGAGTGAGAGCGAAATGAGAGGTGTGAGATGACCAACACGAAATGGCATTGAGTGAGAGCGAAATGAGCAGTGTGGTGAAGATGACCAACACGAAATGGCATTGAGTGAGAGCGAAATGAGCAGTGTGGTGAAGATGACCAACACGAAATGGCATTGAGTGAGAGCGAAATGAGCAGTGTGGTGAAGATGACCAACACGAAATGGCATTGATTGAGTGAGAGCGAAATGAGCAGTGTGGTGAAGATGACCAACACGAAATGGCATTGAGTGAGAGCGAAATGAGCAGTGTGGTGAAGATGACCAACACGAAATGGCATTGATGAGTGAGCGAAATGAGCAGTGTTGAAGATGACCAACACGAAATGGCATTGAGTGAGAGCGAAATGAGCAGTGTGGTGAAGATGACCAACACGAAATGGCATTGAGTGAGAGCGAAATGAGCAGTGTGGTGAAGATGACCAACACGAAATGGCATTGAGTGAGAGCGAAATGAGCAGTGTGGTGAAGATGACCAACACGAAATGGCATTGAGTGAGAGCGAAATGAGCAGTGTGGTGAAGATGACCAACACGAAATGGCATTGAGTGAGAGCGAAATGAGCAGTGTGGTGAAGATGACCAACACGAATTGGCATTGATTGAGTGAGAGCGAAATGAGCAGTGTGGTGAAGATGACCAACACGAAATGGCATTGAGTGAGAGCGAAATGAGCAGTGTGGTGAAGATGACCAACACGAAATGGCATTGAGTGAGAGCGAAATGAGCAGTGTGGTGAAGATGACCAACACGAATGGCATTGAGTGAGAGCGAAATGAGCAGTGTGGTGAAGATGACCAACACGAAATGGCATTGAGTGAGAGCGAAATGAGCAGTGTGGTGAAGATGACCAACACGAAATGGCATTGAGTGAGAGCGAAATGAGCAGTGTGGTGAAGACCAACACGAAATGGCATTGAGTGAGAGCGAAATGAGCAGTGTGGTGAAGATGACCAACACGAAATGGCATTGATTGAGTGAGAGCGAAATGAGCAGTGTGGTGAAGATGACCAACACGAAATGGCATTGATTGAGTGAGAGCGAAATGAGCAGTGTGGTGAAGATGACCAACACGAAATGGCATTGATTGAGAGAGAGCGAAATGAGCAGTGTGGTGAAGATGACCAACACGAAATGGCATTGATTGAGTGAGAGCGAAATGAGCAGTGTGGTGAAGATGACCAACACGAAATGGCATTGATTGAGTGAGAGCGAAATGAGCAGTGTGGTGAAGATGACCAACACGAAATGGCATTGAGTGAGAGCGAAATGAGCAGTGTGGTGAAGATGACCAACACGAAATGGCATTGAGTGAGAGCGAAATGAGCAGTGTGGTGAAGATGACCAACACGAAATGGCATTGATTGAGTGAGAGCGAAATGAGCAGTGTGGTGAAGATGACCAACACGAAATGGCATTGAGTGAGAGCGAAATGAGCAGTGTGGTGAAGATGACCAACACGAAATGGCATTGAGTGAGAGCGAAATGAGCAGTGTGGTGAAGATGACCAACACGAAATGGCATTGAGTGAGAGCGAAATGAGCAGTGTGGTGAAGATGACCAACACGAAATGGCATTGAGTGAGAGCGAAATGAGCAGTGTGGTGAAGATGACCAACACGAAATGGCATTGAGTGAGAGCGAAATGAGCAGTGTGGTGAAGATGACCAACACGAAATGGCATTGAGTGAGAGCGAAATGAGCAGTGTGGTGAAGATGACCAACACGAAATGGCATTGAGTGAGAGCGAAATGAGCAGTGTGGTGAAGATGACCAACACGAAATGGCATTGAGTGAGAGCGAAATGAGCAGTGTGGTGAAGATGACCAACACGAAATGGCATTGAGTGAGAGCGAAATGAGCAGTGTGGTGAAGATGACCAACACGAAATGGCATTGAGTGAGAGCGAAATGAGCAGTGTGGTGAAGATGACCAACACGAAATGGCATTGATTGAGTGAGAGCGAAATGAGCAGTGTGGTGAAGATGACCAACACGAAATGGCATTGATTGAGTGAGAGCGAAATGAGCAGTGTGGTGAAAATGACCAACACGAAATGGCATTGAGTGAGAGCGAAATGAGCAGTGTGGTGAAGATGACCAACACGAAATGGCATTGAGTGAGAGCGAAATGAGCAGTGTGGTGAAGATGACCAACACGAAATGGCATTGAGTGAGAGCGAAATGAGCAGTGTGGTGAAGATGACCAACACGAAATGGCATTGAGTGAGAGCGAAATGAGCAGTGTGGTGAAGATGACCAACACGAAATGGCATTGAGTGAGAGCGAAATGAGCAGTGTGGTGAAGATGACCAACACGAAATGGCATTGATTGAGTGAGAGCGAAATGAGCAGTGTGGTGAAGATGACCAACACGAAATGGCATTGAGTGAGAGCGAAATGAGCAGTGTGGTGAAGATGACCAACACGAAATGGCATTGATGAGAGCGAAATGAGCAGTGTGGTGAAGATGACCAACACGAAATGGCATTGAGTGAGAGCGAAATGAGCAGTGTGGTGAAGATGACCAACACGAAATGGCATTGAGTGAGAGCGAAATGAGCAGTGTGGTGAAGATGACCAACACGAAATGGCATTGAGTGAGAGCGAAATGAGCAGTGTGGTGAAGATGACCAACACGAAATGGCATTGAGTGAGAGCGAAATGAGCAGTGTGGTGAAGATGACCAACACGAAATGGCATTGAGTGAGAGCGAAATGAGCAGTGTGGTGAAGATGACCAACACGAAATGGCATTGAGTGAGAGCGAAATGAGCAGTGTGGTGAAGATGACCAACACGAAATGGCATTGAGTGAGAGCGAAATGAGCAGTGTGGTGAAGATGACCAACACGAAATGGCATTGATGAGAGCGAAATGAGCAGTGTGGTGAAGATGACCAACACGAAATGGCATTGAGTGAGAGCGAAATGAGCAGTGTGGTGAAGATGACCAACACGAAATGGCATTGAGTGAGAGCGAAATGAGCAGTGTGGTGAAGATGACCACACGAAATGGCATTGAGTGAGAGCGAAATGAGCAGTGTGGTGAAGATGACCAACACGAAATGGCATTGATTGAGAGAGCGAAATGAGCAGTGTGGTGAAGATGACCAACACGAAATGGCATTGAGTGAGAGCGAAATGAGCAGTGTGGTGAAGATGACCAACACGAAATGGCATTGAGTGAGAGCGAAATGAGCAGTGTGGTGAAGATGACCAACACGAAATGGCATTGAGTGAGAGCGAAATGAGCAGTGTGGTGAAGATGACCAACACGAAATGGCATTGATTGAGTGAGCGAAATGAGCAGTGTGGTGAAGATGACCAACACGAAATGGCATTGAGTGAGAGCGAAATGAGCAGTGTGGTGAAGATGACCAACACGAAATGGCATTGATTGAGTGAGAGCGAAATGAGCAGTGTGGTGAAGATGACCAACACGAAATGGCATTGAGTGAGAGCGAAATGAGCAGTGTGGTGAAGATGACCAACACGAAATGGCATTGAGTGAGAGCGAAATGAGCAGTGTGGTGAAGATGACCAACACGAAATGGCATTGAGTGAGAGCGAAATGAGCAGTGTGGTGAAGATGACCAACACGAAATGGCATTGAGTGAGAGCGAAATGAGCAGTGTGGTGAAGATGACCAACACGAAATGGCATTGAGTGAGAGCGAAATGAGCAGTGTGGTGAAGATGACCAACACGAAATGGCATTGAGTGAGAGCGAAATGAGCAGTGTGGTGAAGATGACCAACACGAAATGGCATTGAGTGAGAGCGAAATGAGCAGTGTGGTGAAGATGACCAACACGAAATGGCATTGAGTGAGAGCGAAATGAGCAGTGTGGTGAAGATGACCAACACGAAATGGCATTGATTGAGTGAGAGCGAAATGAGCAGTGTGGTGAAGATGACCAACACGAAATGGCATTGATTGAGTGAGCGAAATGAGCAGTGTGGTGAAGATGACCAACACGAAATGGCATTGATTGAATGAGAGCGAAATGAGCAGTGTGGTGAAGATGACCAACACGAAATGGCATTGAGTGAGAGCGAAATGAGCAGTGTGGTGAAGATGACCAACACGAAATGGCATTGAGTGAGAGCGAAATGAGCAGTGTGGTGAAGATGACCAACACGAAATGGCATTGAGTGAGAGCGAAATGAGCAGTGTGGTGAAGATGACCAACACGAAATGGCATTGATTGAGTGAGAGCGAAATGAGCAGTGTGGTGAAGATGACCAACACGAAATGGCATTGATTGAGTGAGAGCGAAATGAGCAGTGTGGTGAAGATGACCAACACGAAATGGCATTGATTGAGTGAGAGCGAAATGAGCAGTGTGGAGAAGATGACCAACACGAAATGGCATTGAGTGAGAGCGAAATGAGCAGTGTGGTGAAGATGACCAACACGAAATGGCATTGAGTGAGAGCGAAATGAGCAGTGTGGTGAAGATGACCAACACGAAATGGCATTGAGTGAGAGCGAAATGAGCAGTGTGGTGAAGATGACCAACACGAAATGGCATTGAGTGAGAGCGAAATGAGCAGTGTGGTGAAGATGACCAACACGAAATGGCATTGATTGAGTGAGAGCGAAATGAGCAGTGTGGTGAAGATGACCAACACGAAATGGCATTGAGTGAGAGCGAAATGAGCAGTGTGGTGAAGATGACCAACACGAAATGGCATTGATTGAGTGAGAGCGAAATGAGCAGTGTGGTGAAGATGACCAACACGAAATGGCATTGAGTGAGAGCGAAATGAGCAGTGTGGTGAAGATGACCAACACGAAATGGCATTGATGAGTGAGCGAAATGAGCAGTGTGGTGAAGATGACCAACACGAAATGGCATTGAGTGAGAGCGAAATGAGCAGTGTGGTGAAGATGACCAACACGAAATGGCATTGAGTGAGAGCGAAATGAGCAGTGTGGTGAAGATGACCAACACGAAATGGCATTGAGTGAGAGCGAAATGAGCAGTGTGGTGAAGATGACCAACACGAAATGGCATTGATGAGTGAGAGCGAAATGAGCAGTGTGGTGAAGATGACCAACACGAAATGGCATTGATGAGTGAGAGCGAAATGAGCAGTGTGGTGAAGATGACCAACACGAAATGGCATTGATTGAGTGAGAGCGAAATGAGCAGTGTGGTGAAGATGACCAACACGAAATGGCATTGAGTGAGAGCGAAATGAGCAGTGTGGTGAAGATGACCAACACGAAATGGCATTGATGAGAGCGAAATGAGCAGTGTGGTGAAGATGACCAACACGAAATGGCATTGAGTGAGAGCGAAATGAGCAGTGTGGTGAAGATGACCAACACGAAATGGCATTGAGTGAGAGCGAAATGAGCAGTGTGGTGAAGATGACCAACACGAAATGGCATTGAGTGAGAGCGAAATGAGCAGTGTGGTGAAGATGACCAACACGAAATGGCATTGATGAGTGGAGCGAAATGAGCAGTGTGGTGAAGATGACCAACACGAAATGGCATTGATGAGAGCGAAATGAGCAGTGTGGTGAAGATGACCAACACGAAATGGCATTGATGATGAGAGCGAAATGAGCAGTGTGGTGAAGATGACCAACACGAAATGGCATTGATTGTGAGAGCGAAATGAGCAGTGTGGTGAAGATGACCAACACGAAATGGCATTGATTGAGAGCGAAATGAGCAGTGTGGTGAAGATGACCAACACGAAATGGCATTGATTGAGAGCGAAATGAGCAGTGTGGTGAAGATGACCAACACGAAATGGCATTGATTGAGTGAGAGCGAAATGAGCAGTGTGGTGAAGATGACCAACACGAAATGGCATTGAGTGAGAGCGAAATGAGCAGTGTGGTGAAGATGACCAACACGAAATGGCATTGATTGAGTGAGAGCGAAATGAGCAGTGTGGTGAAGATGACCAACACGAAATGGCATTGATTGAGTGAGAGCGAAATGAGCAGTGTGGTGAAGATGACCAACACGAAATGGCATTGAGTGAGAGCGAAATGAGCAGTGTGGTGAAGATGACCAACACGAAATGGCATTGAGTGAGAGCGAAATGAGCAGTGTGGTGAAGATGACCAACACGAAATGGCATTGAGTGAGAGCGAAATGAGCAGTGTGGTGAAGATGACCAACACGAAATGGCATTGATTGAGAGCGAAATGAGCAGTGTGGTGAAGATGACCAACACGAAATGGCATTGATTGAGTGAGAGCGAAATGAGCAGTGTGGTGAAGATGACCAACACGAAATGGCATTGAGTGAGAGCGAAATGAGCAGTGTGGTGAAGATGACCAACACGAAATGGCATTGAGTTGAGAGCGAAATGAGCAGTGTGGTGAAGATGACCAACACGAAATGGCATTGAGTGAGAGCGAAATGAGCAGTGTGGTGAAGATGACCAACACGAAATGGCATTGAGTGAGAGCGAAATGAGCAGTGTGGTGAAGATGACCAACACGAAATGGCATTGATGAGTGAGAGCGAAATGAGCAGTGGGAAGATGACCAACACGAAATGGCATTGAGTGAGAGCGAAATGAGCAGTGTGGTGAAGATGACCAACACGAAATGGCATTGATTGAGAGCGAAATGAGCAGTGTGGTGAAGATGACCAACACGAAATGGCATTGAGTGAGAGCGAAATGAGCAGTGTGGTGAAGATGACCAACACGAAATGGCATTGAGTGAGAGCGAAATGAGCAGTGTGGTGAAGATGACCAACACGAAATGGCATTGAGTGAGAGCGAAATGAGCAGTGTGGTGAAGATGACCAACACGAAATGGCATTGAGTGAGAGCGAAATGAGCAGTGTGGTGAAGATGACCAACACGAAATGGCATTGATTGTGTGAGAGCGAAATGAGCAGTGTGGTGAAAATGACCAACACGAAATGGCATTGAGTGAGAGCGAAATGAGCAGTGTGGTGAAGATGACCAACACGAAATGGCATTGAGTGAGAGCGAAATGAGCAGTGTGGTGAAGATGACCAACACGAAATGGCATTGATTGTGAGAGCGAAATGAGCAGTGTGGTGAAGATGACCAACACGAAATGGCATTGATTGTGAGAGCGAAATGAGCAGTGTGGTGAAGATGACCAACACGAAATGGCATTGATGAGAGCGAAATGAGCAGTGTGGTGAAGATGACCAACACGAAATGGCATTGAGTGAGAGCGAAATGAGCAGTGTGGTGAAGATGACCAACACGAAATGGCATTGAGTGAGAGCGAAATGAGCAGTGTGGTGAAGATGACCAACACGAAATGGCATTGAGTGAGAGCGAAATGAGCAGTGTGGTGAAGATGACCAACACGAAATGGCATTGAGTGAGAGCGAAATGAGCAGTGTGGTGAAGATGACCAACACGAAATGGCTTTGATTGAGTGAGAGCGAAATGAGCAGTGTGGTGAAGATGACCAACACGAAATGGCATTGATTGAGTGAGAGCGAAATGAGCAGTGTGGTGAAGATGACCAACACGAAATGGCATTGAGTGAGAGCGAAATGAGCAGTGTGGTGAAGATGACCAACACGAAATGGCATTGAGTGAGAGCGAAATGAGCAGTGTGGTGAAGATGACCAACACGAAATGGCATTGATTGAGTGAGAGCGAAATGAGCAGTGTGGTGAAGATGACCAACACGAAATGGCATTGATGAGAGCGAAATGAGCAGTGTGGTGAAGATGACCAACACGAAATGGCATTGATTGAGTGAGAGCGAAATGAGCAGTGTGGTGAAGATGACCAACACGAAATGGCATTGAGTGAGAGCGAAATGAGCAGTGTGGTGAAGATGACCAACACGAAATGGCATTGATTGAGTGAGCGAAATGAGCAGTGTGGTGAAGATGACCAACACGAAATGGCATTGAGTGAGAGCGAAATGAGCAGTGTGGTGAAGATGACCAACACGAAATGGCATTGAGTGAGAGCGAAATGAGCAGTGTGGTGAAGATGACCAACACGAAATGGCATTGATGAGAGCGAAATGAGCAGTGTGGTGAAGATGACCAACACGAAATGGCATTGAGTGAGAGCGAAATGAGCAGTGTGGTGAAGATGACCAACACGAAATGGCATTGAGTGAGAGCGAAATGAGCAGTGTGGTGAAGATGACCAACACGAAATGGCATTGAGTGAGAGCGAAATGAGCAGTGTGGTGAAGATGACCAACACGAAATGGCATTGAGTGAGAGCGAAATGAGCAGTGTGGTGAAGATGACCAACACGAAATGGCATTGAGTGAGAGCGAAATGAGCAGTGTGGTGAAGATGACCAACACGAAATGGCATTGAGTGAGAGCGAAATGAGCAGTGTGGTGAAGATGACCAACACGAAATGGCATTGAGTGAGAGCGAAATGAGCAGTGTGGTGAAGATGACCAACACGAAATGGCATTGAGTGAGAGCGAAATGAGCAGTGTGGTGAAGATGACCAACACGAAATGGCATTGAGTGAGAGCGAAATGAGCAGTGTGGTGAAGATGACCAACACGAAATGGCATTGAGTGAGAGCGAAATGAGCAGTGTGGTGAAGATGACCAACACGAAATGGCATTGATTGAGAGCGAAATGAGCAGTGTGGTGAAGATGACCAACACGAAATGGCATTGAGTGAGAGCGAAATGAGCAGTGTGGTGAAGATGACCAACACGAAATGGCATTGAGTGAGAGCGAAATGAGCAGTGTGGTGAAGATGACCAACACGAAATGGCATTGATTGAGTGAGAGCGAAATGAGCAGTGTGGTGAAGATGACCAACACGAAATGGCATTGAGTGAGAGCGAAATGAGCAGTGTGGTGAAGATGACCAACACGAAATGGCATTGAGTGAGAGCGAAATGAGCAGTGTGGTGAAGATGACCAACACGAAATGGCATTGATTGAGTGAGAGCGAAATGAGCAGTGTGGTGAAGATGACCAACACGAAATGGCATTGAGTGAGAGCGAAATGAGCAGTGTGGTGAAGATGACCAACACGAAATGGCATTGATTGGGTGAGAGCGAAATGAGCAGTGTGGTGAAGATGACCAACACGAAATGGCATTGAGTGAGAGCGAAATGAGCAGTGTGGTGAAGATGACCAACACGAAATGGCATTGAGTGAGAGCGAAATGAGCAGTGTGGTGAAGATGACCAACACGAAATGGCATTGAGTGAGAGCGAAATGAGCAGTGTGGTGAAGATGACCAACACGAAATGGCATTGATTGAGTGAGAGCGAAATGAGCAGTGTGGTGAAGATGACCAACACGAAATGGCATTGATGAGTGAGAGCGAAATGAGCAGTGTGGTGAAGATGACCAACACGAAATGGCATTGAGTGAGAGCGAAATGAGCAGTGTGGTGAAGATGACCAACACGAAATGGCATTGATGAGTGAGCGAAATGAGCAGTGTGGTGAAGATGACCAACACGAAATGGCATTGAGTGAGAGCGAAATGAGCAGTGTGGTGAAGATGACCAACACGAAATGGCATTGAGTGAGAGCGAAATGAGCAATGTGGTGAAGATGACCAACACGAAATGGCATTGAGTGAGAGCGAAATGAGCAGTGTGGTGAAGATGACCAACACGAAATGGCATTGATTGAGTGAGAGCGAAATGAGCAGTGTGGTGAAGATGACCAACACGAAATGGCATTGAGTGAGAGCGAAATGAGCAGTGTGGTGAAGATGACCAACACGAAATGGCATTGAGTGAGAGCGAAATGAGCAGTGTGGTGAAGATGACCAACACGAAATGGCATTGATTGAGTGAGAGCGAAATGAGCAGTGTGGTGAAGATGACCAACACGAAATGGCATTGAATGAGAGCGAAATGAGCAGTGTGGTGAAGATGACCAACACGAAATGGCATTGAGTGAGAGCGAAATGAGCAGTGTGGTGAAGATGACCAACACGAAATGGCATTGAGTGAGAGCGAAATGAGCAGTGTGGTGAAGATGACCAACACGAAATGGCATTGAGTGAGAGCGAAATGAGCAGTGTGGTGAAGATGACCAACACGAAATGGCATTGAGTGAGAGCGAAATGAGCAGTGTGGTGAAGATGACCAACACGAAATGGCATTGAGTGAGAGCGAAATGAGCAGTGTGGTGAAGATGACCAACACGAAATGGCATTGATGAGAGCGAAATGAGCAGTGTGGTGAAGATGACCAACACGAAATGGCATTGAGTGAGAGCGAAATGAGCAGTGTGGTGAAGATGACCAACACGAAATGGCATTGAGTGAGAGCGAAATGAGCAGTGTGGTGAAGATGACCAACACGAAATGGCATTGAGTGAGAGCGAAATGAGCAGTGTGGTGAAGATGACCAACACGAAATGGCATTGAGTGAGAGCGAAATGAGCAGTGTGGTGAAGATGACCAACACGAAATGGCATTGAGTGAGAGCGAAATGAGCAGTGTGGTGAAGATGACCAACACGAAATGGCATTGAGTGAGAGCGAAATGAGCAGTGTGGTGAAGATGACCAACACGAAATGGCATTGAGTGAGAGCGAAATGAGCAGTGTGGTGAAGATGACCAACACGAAATGGCATTGAGTGAGAGCGAAATGAGCAGTGTGGTGAAGATGACCAACACGAAATGGCATTGAGTGAGAGCGAAATGAGCAGTGTGGTGAAGATGACCAACACGAAATGGCATTGAGTGATTGAGAGCGAAATGAGCAGTGTGGTGAAGATGACCAACACGAAATGGCATTGATGAGAGCGAAATGAGCAGTGTGGTGAAGATGACCAACACGAAATGGCATTGAGTGAGAGCGAAATGAGCAGTGTGGTGAAGATGACCAACACGAAATGGCATTGATGAGAGCGAAATGAGCAGTGTGGTGAAGATGACCAACACGAAATGGCATTGAGTGAGAGCGAAATGAGCAGTGTGGTGAAGATGACCAACACGAAATGGCATTGAGTGAGAGCGAAATGAGCAGTGTGGTGAAGATGACCAACACGAAATGGCATTGAGTGAGAGCGAAATGAGCAGTGTGGTGAAGATGACCAACACGAAATGGCATTGAGTGAGTGCGAAATGAGCAGTGTGGTGAAGATGACCAACACGAAATGGCATTGAAGTGAGTGAGAGCGAAATGAGCAGTGTGGTGAAGATGACCAACACGAAATGGCATTGATTGAGTGAGAGCGAAATGAGCAGTGTGGTGAAGATGACCAACACGAAATGGCATTGAGTGAGAGCGAAATGAGCAGTGTGGTGAAGATGACCAACACGAAATGGCATTGAGTGAGAGCGAAATGAGCAGTGTGGTGAAGATGACCAACACGAAATGGCATTGAGTGAGAGCGAAATGAGCAGTGTGGTGAAGATGACCAACACGAAATGGCATTGAGTGAGAGCGAAATGAGCAGTGTGGTGAAGATGACCAACACGAAATGGCATTGAGTGAGAGCGAAATGAGCAGTGTGGTGAAGATGACCAACAGGAAATGGCATTGAGTGAGAGCGAAATGAGCAGTGTGGTGAAGTTGACCAACACGAAATGGCATTGATTGAGTGAAAGCGAAATGAGCAGTGTGGTGAAGATGACCAACACGAAATGGCATTGAGTGAGAGCGAAATGAGCAGTGTGGTGAAGATGACCAACACGAAATGGCATTGATTGTGAGAGCGAAATGAGCAGTGTGGTGAAGATGACCAACACGAAATGGCATTGATTGAGTGAGAGCGAAATGAGCAGTGTGGTGAAGATGACCAACACGAAATGGCATTGAGTGAGAGCGAAATGAGCAGTGTGGTGAAGATGACCAACACGAAATGGCATTGAGTGAGAGCGAAATGAGCAGTGTGGTGAAGATGACCAACACGAAATGGCATTGAGTGAGAGCGAAATGAGCAGTGTGGTGAAGATGACCAACACGAAATGGCATTGAGTGAGAGCGAAATGAGCAGTGTGGTGAAGATGACCAACACGAAATGGCATTGAGTGAGAGCGAAATGAGCAGTGTGGTGAAGATGACCAACACGAAATGGCATTGAGTGAGAGCGAAATGAGCAGTGTGGTGAAGATGACCAACACGAAATGGCATTGAGTGAGAGCGAAATGAGCATGTGGTGAAGATGACCAACACGAAATGGCATTGAGGTGAGAGCGAAATGAGCAGTGTGGTGAAGATGACCAACACGAAATGGCATTGAGTGAGAGCGAAATGAGCAGTGTGGTGAAGATGACCAACACGAAATGGCATTGAGTGAGAGCGAAATGAGCAGTGTGGTGAAGATGACCAACACGAAATGGCATTGAGTGAGAGCGAAATGAGCAGTGTGGTGAAGATGACCAACACGAAATGGCATTGAGTGAGAGCGAAATGAGCAGTGTGGTGAAGATGACCAACACGAAATGGCATTGAGTGTGAGAGAAATGAGCAGTGTGGTGAAGATGACCAACACGAAATGGCATTGAGTGAGAGCGAAATGAGCAGTGTGGTGAAGATGACCAACACGAAATGGCATTGAGTGAGAGCGAAATGAGCAGTGTGGTGAAGATGACCAACACGAAATGGCATTGAGTGAGAGCGAAATGAGCAGTGTGGTGAAGATGACCAACACGAAATGGCATTGAGTGAGAGCGAAATGAGCAGTGTGGTGAAGATGACCAACACGAAATGGCATTGAGTGAGTGAGAGCGAAATGAGCAGTGTGGTGAAGATGACCAACACGAAATGGCATTGATTGAGTGAGAGCGAAATGAGCAGTGTGGTGAAGATGACCAACACGAAATGGCATTGAGTGAGAGCGAAATGAGCAGTGTGGTGAAGATGACCAACACGAAATGGCATTGAGTGAGAGCGAAATGAGCATGTGGTGAAGATGACCAACACGAAATGGCATTGATTGTGAGAGCGAAATGAGCAGTGTGGTGAAGATGACCAACACGAAATGGCATTGATGAGAGCGAAATGAGCAGTGTGGTGAAGATGACCAACACGAAATGGCATTGATTGTGAGAGCGAAATGAGCAGTGTGGTGAAGATGACCAACACGAAATGGCATTGAGTGAGAGCGAAATGAGCAGTGTGGTGAAGATGACCAACACGAAATGGCATTGAGTGAGAGCGAAATGAGCAGTGTGGTGAAGATGACCAACACGAAATGGCATTGATGTGAGAGCGAAATGAGCAGTGTGGTGAAGATGACCAACACGAAATGGCATTGAGTGAGAGCGAAATGAGCAGTGTGGTGAAGATGACCAACACGAAATGGCATTGAGTGAGAGCGAAATGAGCAGTGTGGTGAAGATGACCAACACGAAATGGCATTGAGTGAGAGCGAAATGAGCAGTGTGGTGAAGATGACCAACACGAAATGGCATTGAGTGAGAGCGAAATGAGCAGTGTGGTGAAGATGACCAACACGAAATGGCATTGAGTGAGAGCGAAATGAGCAGTGTGGTGAAGATGACCAACACGAAATGGCATTGAGTGAGAGCGAAATGAGCAGTGTGGTGAAGATGACCAACACGAAATGGCATTGAGTGAGAGCGAAATGAGCAGTGTGGTGAAGATGACCAACACGAAATGGCATTGATTGAGAGCGAAATGAGCAGTGTGGTGAAGATGACCAACACGAAATGGCATTGATGAGTGAGCGAAATGAGCAGTGTGGTGAAGATGACCAACACGAAATGGCATTGATGAGAGCGAAATGAGCAGTGTGGTGAAGATGACCAACACGAAATGGCATTGAGTGAGAGCGAAATGAGCAGTGTGGTGAAGATGACCAACACGAAATGGCATTGAGTGAGAGCGAAATGAGCAGTGTGGTGAAGATGACCAACACGAAATGGCATTGATGAGTGAGCGAAATGAGCAGTGTGGTGAAGATGACCAACACGAAATGGCATTGAGTGAGAGCGAAATGAGCAGTGTGGTGAAGATGACCAACACGAAATGGCATTGAGTGAGAGCGAAATGAGCAGTGTGGTGAAGATGACCAACACGAAATGGCATTGAGTTAGTGAGAGCGAAATGAGCAGTGTGGTGAAGATGACCAACACGAAATGGCATTGAGTGAGAGCGAAATGAGCAGTGTGGTGAAGATGACCAACACGAAATGGCATTGAGTGAGAGCGAAATGAGCAGTGTGGTGAAGATGACCAACACGAAATGGCATTGATTGAGTGAGAGCGAAATGAGCAGTGTGGTGAAGATGACCAACACGAAATGGCATTGAGTGAGAGCGAAATGAGCAGTGTGGTGAAGATGACCAACACGAAATGGCATTGAGTGAGAGCGAAATGAGCAGTGTGGTGAAGATGACCAACACGAAATGGCATTGAGTGAGAGCGAAATGAGCAGTGTGGTGAAGATGACCAACACGAAATGGCATTGAGTGAGAGCGAAATGAGCAGTGTGGTGAAGATGACCAACACGAAATGGCATTGAGTGAGAGCGAAATGAGCAGTGTGGTGAAGATGACCAACACGAAATGGCATTGAGTGAGAGCGAAATGAGCAGTGTGGTGAAGATGACCAACACGAAATGGCATTGAGTGAGAGCGAAATGAGCAGTGTGGTGAAGATGACCAACACGAAATGGCATTGAGTGAGAGCGAAATGAGCAGTGTGGTGAAGATGACCAACACGAAATGGCATTGAGTGAGAGCGAAATGAGCAGTGTGGTGAAGATGACCAACACGAAATGGCATTGAGTGAGAGCGAAATGAGCAGTGTGGTGAAGATGACCAACACGAAATGGCATTGAGTGAGAGCGAAATGAGCAGTGTGGTGAAGATGACCAACACGAAATGGCATTGAGTGAGAGCGAAATGAGCAGTGTGGTGAAGATGACCAACACGAAATGGCATTGATGAGAGCGAAATGAGCAGTGTGGTGAAGATGACCAACACGAAATGGCATTGATTGAGTGAGAGCGAAATGAGCAGTGTGGTGAAGATGACCAACACGAAATGGCATTGAGTGAGAGCGAAATGAGCAGTGTGGTGAAGATGACCAACACGAAATGGCATTGATTGTGTGAGAGCGAAATGAGCAGTGTGGTGAAGATGACCAACACGAAATGGCATTGAGTGAGAGCGAAATGAGCAGTGTGGTGAAGATGACCAACACGAAATGGCATTGATTGAGTGAGAGCGAAATGAGCAGTGTGGTGAAGATGACCAACACGAAATGGCATTGAGTGAGAGCGAAATGAGCAGTGTGGTGAAGATGACCAACACGAAATGGCATTGAGTGAGAGCGAAATGAGCAGTGTGGTGAAGATGACCAACACGAAATGGCATTGAGTGAGAGCGAAATGAGCAGTGTGGTGAAGATGACCAACACGAAATGGCATTGAGTGAGAGCGAAATGAGCAGTGTGGTGAAGATGACCAACACGAAATGGCATTGATTGAGTGAGCGAAATGAGCAGTGTGGTGAAGATGACCAACACGAAATGGCATTGATGAGTGAGCGAAATGAGCAGTGTGGTGAAGATGACCAACACGAAATGGCATTGATTGAGTGAGCGAAATGAGCAGTGTGGTGAAGATGACCAACACGAAATGGCATTGATGAGAGCGAAATGAGCAGTGTGGTGAAGATGACCAACACGAAATGGCATTGAGTGAGAGCGAAATGAGCAGTGTGGTGAAGATGACCAACACGAAATGGCATTGAGTGAGAGCGAAATGAGCAGTGTGGTGAAGATGACCAACACGAAATGGCATTGATTGAGTGAGCGAAATGAGCAGTGTGGTGAAGATGACCAACACGAAATGGCATTGAGTGAGAGCGAAATGAGCAGTGTGGTGAAGATGACCAACACGAAATGGCATTGATGAGAGCGAAATGAGCAGTGTGGTGAAGATGACCAACACGAAATGGCATTGAGTGAGAGCGAAATGAGCAGTGTGGTGAAGATGACCAACACGAAATGGCATTGAGTGAGAGCGAAATGAGCAGTGTGGTGAAGATGACCAACACGAAATGGCATTGAGTGAGAGCGAAATGAGCAGTGTGGTGAAGATGACCAACACGAAATGGCATTGAGTGAGAGCGAAATGAGCAGTGTGGTGAAGATGACCAACACGAAATGGCATTGATGAGAGCGAAATGAGCAGTGTGGTGAAGATGACCAACACGAAATGGCATTGAGTGAGAGCGAAATGAGCAGTGTGGTGAAGATGACCAACACGAAATGGCATTGAGTGAGAGCGAAATGAGCAGTGTGGTGAAGATGACCAACACGAAATGGCATTGAGTGAGAGCGAAATGAGCAGTGTGGTGAAGATGACCAACACGAAATGGCATTGAGTGAGAGCGAAATGAGCAGTGTGGTGAAGATGACCAACACGAAATGGCATTGAGTGAGAGCGAAATGAGCAGTGTGGTGAAGATGACCAACACGAAATGGCATTGAGTGAGAGCGAAATGAGCAGTGTGGTGAAGATGACCAACACGAAATGGCATTGATTGAGTGAGAGCGAAATGAGCAGTGTGGTGAAGATGACCAACACGAAATGGCATTGAGTGAGAGCGAAATGAGCAGTGTGGTGAAGATGACCAACACGAAATGGCATTGAGTGAGAGCGAAATGAGCAGTGTGGTGAAGATGACCAACACGAAATGGCATTGAGTGAGAGCGAAATGAGCAGTGTGGTGAAGATGACCAACACGAAATGGCATTGAGTGAGAGCGAAATGAGCAGTGTGGTGAAGATGACCAACACGAAATGGCATTGATTGAGTGAGAGCGAAATGAGCAGTGTGGTGAAGATGACCAACACGAAATGGCATTGATTGAGTGAGAGCGAAATGAGCAGTGTGGTGAAGATGACCAACACGAAATGGCATTGATTGTGAGAGCGAAATGAGCAGTGTGGTGAAGATGACCAACACGAAATGGCATTGAGTGAGAGCGAAATGAGCAGTGTGGTGAAGATGACCAACACGAAATGGCATTGAGTGAGAGCGAAATGAGCAGTGTGGTGAAGATGACCAACACGAAATGGCATTGAGTGAGAGCGAAATGAGCAGTGTGGTGAAGATGACCAACACGAAATGGCATTGAGTGAGAGCGAAATGAGCAGTGGTGAAGATGACCAACACGAAATGGCATTGATGAGTGAGCGAAATGAGCAGTGTGGTGAAGATGACCAACACGAAATGGCATTGAGTGAGAGCGAAATGAGCAGTGTGGTGAAGATGACCAACACGAAATGGCATTGATGAGTGAGAGCGAAATGAGCAGTGTGGTGAAGATGACCAACACGAAATGGCATTGAGTGAGAGCGAAATGAGCAGTGTGGTGAAGATGACCAACACGAAATGGCATTGATTGAGTGAGAGCGAAATGAGCAGTGTGGTGAAGATGACCAACACGAAATGGCATTGAGTGAGAGCGAAATGAGCAGTGTGGTGAAGATGACCAACACGAAATGGCATTGAGTGAGAGCGAAATGAGCAGTGTGGTGAAGATGACCAACACGAAATGGCATTTTGTGAGAGCGAAATGAGCAGTGTGGTGAAGATGACCAACACGAAATGGCATTGAGTGAGAGCGAAATGAGCAGTGTGGTGAAGATGACCAACACGAAATGGCATTGATTGAGAGCGAAATGAGCAGTGTGGTGAAGATGACCAACACGAAATGGCATTGATTGAGTGAGAGCGAAATGAGCAATGTGGTGAAGATGACCAACACGAAATGGCATTGAGTGAGAGCGAAATGAGCAGTGTGGTGAAGATGACCAACACGAAATGGCATTGAGTGAGAGCGAAATGAGCAGTGTGGTGAAGATGACCAACACGAAATGGCATTGATTGAGTGAGAGCGAAATGAGCAGTGTGGTGAAGATGACCAACACGAAATGGCATTGAGTGAGAGCGAAATGAGCAGTGTGGTGAAGATGACCAACACGAAATGGCATTGATTGAGTGAGAGCGAAATGAGCAGTGTGGTGAAGATGACCAACACGAAATGGCATTGAGTGAGAGCGAAATGAGCAGTGTGGTGAAGATGACCAACACGAAATGGCATTGAGTGAGAGCGAAATGAGCAGTGTGGTGAAGATGACCAACACGAAATGGCATTGAGTGAGAGCGAAATGAGCAGTGTGGTGAAGATGACCAACACGAAATGGCATTGAGTGAGAGCGAAATGAGCAGTGTGGTGAAGATGACCAACACGAAATGGCATTGATTGAGTGAGAGCGAAATGAGCAGTGTGGTGAAGATGACCAACACGAAATGGCATTGAGTGAGAGCGAAATGAGCAGTGTGGTGAAGATGACCAACACGAAATGGCATTGAGTTGAGAGCGAAATGAGCAGTGTGGTGAAGATGACCAACACGAAATGGCATTGATTGAGAGCGAAATGAGCAGTGTGGTGAAGATGACCAACACGAAATGGCATTGAGTGAGAGCGAAATGAGCAGTGTGGTGAAGATGACCAACACGAAATGGCATTGATTGAGAGCGAAATGAGCAGTGTGGTGAAGATGACCAACACGAAATGGCATTGAGTGAGAGCGAAATGAGCAGTGTGGTGAAGATGACCAACACGAAATGGCATTGATTGAGTGAGAGCGAAATGAGCAGTGTGGTGAAAATGACCAACACGAAATGGCATTGAGTGAGAGCGAAATGAGCAGTGTGGTGAAGATGACCAACACGAAATGGCATTGATTGAGTGAGAGCGAAATGAGCAGTGTGGTGAAGATGACCAACACGAAATGGCATTGATGAGAGCGAAATGAGCAGTGTGGTGAAGATGACCAACACGAAATGGCATTGAGAGTGAGAGCGAAATGAGCAGTGTGGTGAAGATGACCAACACGAAATGGCATTGAGTGAGAGCGAAATGAGCAGTGTGGTGAAGATGACCAACACGAAATG
This sequence comes from Taenia multiceps, assembly GCA_001923025.3. Classification (NCBI taxonomy): domain Eukaryota; kingdom Metazoa; phylum Platyhelminthes; class Cestoda; order Cyclophyllidea; family Taeniidae; genus Taenia; species Taenia multiceps. Next base: position 22,073 of record MRSW03000523.1, read on the forward strand.
GCATTGATTGAGTGAGAGCGAAATGAGCAGTGTGGTGAAGATGACCAACACGAAATGGCATTGATTGAGAGCGAAATGAGCAGTGTGGTGAAGATGACCAACACGAAATGGCATTGATTGTGAGAGCGAAATGAGCAGTGTGGTGAAGATGACCAACACGAAATGGCATTGAGTGAGAGCGAAATGAGCAGTGTGGTGAAGATGACCAACACGAAATGGCATTGAGTGAGAGCGAAATGAGCAGTGTGGTGAAGATGACCAACACGAAATGGCATTGAGTGAGAGCGAAATGAGCAGTGTGGTGAAGATGACCAACACGAAATGGCATTGAGTGTGAGAGCGAAATGAGCAGTGTGGTGAAGATGACCAACACGAAATGGCATTGAGTGAGAGCGAAATGAGCAGTGTGGTGAAGATGACCAACACGAAATGGCATTGAGTGAGAGCGAAATGAGCAGTGTGGTGAAGATGACCAACACGAAATGGCATTGATTGAGTGAGAGCGAAATGAGCAGTGTGGTGAAGATGACCAACACGAAATGGCATTGAGTGAGAGCGAAATGAGCAGTGTGGTGAAGATGACCAACACGAAATGGCATTGATGAGAGCGAAATGAGCAGTGTGGTGAAGATGACCAACACGAAATGGCATTGAGTGAGAGCGAAATGAGCAGTGTGGTGAAGATGACCAACACGAAATGGCATTGAGTGAGAGCGAAATGAGCAGTGTGGTGAAGATGACCAACACGAAATGGCATTGAGTGAGAGCGAAATGAGCAGTGTGGTGAAGATGACCAACACGAAATGGCATTGATTGAGTGAGAGCGAAATGAGCAGTGTGGTGAAGATGACCAACACGAAATGGCATTGAGTGAGAGCGAAATGAGCAGTGTGGTGAAGATGACCAACACGAAATGGCATTGAGTGAGAGCGAAATGAGCAGTGTGGTGAAGATGACCAACACGAAATGGCATTGATTGAGTGAGAGCGAAATGAGCAGTGTGGTGAAGATGACCAACACGAAATGGCATTGAGTGAGAGCGAAATGAGCAGTGTGGTGAAGATGACCAACACGAAATGGCATTGAGTGAGAGCGAAATGAGCAGTGTGGTGAAGATGACCAACACGAAATGGCATTGAGTGAGAGCGAAATGAGCAGTGTGGTGAAGATGACCAACACGAAATGGCATTGATTGAGTGAGAGCGAAATGAGCAGTGTGGTGAAGATGACCAACACGAAATGGCATTGATGAGTGAGAGCGAAATGAGCAGTGTGGTGAAGATGACCAACACGAAATGGCATTGAGTGAGAGCGAAATGAGCAGTGTGGTGAAGATGACCAACACGAAATGGCATTGATGAGTGAGAGCGAAATGAGCAGTGTGGTGAAGATGACCAACACGAAATGGCATTGATTGAGAGCGAAATGAGCAGTGTGGTGAAGATGACCAACACGAAATGGCATTGATGAGTGAGAGCGAAATGAGCAGTGTGGTGAAGATGACCAACACGAAATGGCATTGAGTGAGAGCGAAATGAGCAGTGTGGTGAAGATGACCAACACGAAATGGCATTGAGTGAGAGCGAAATGAGCATGTGGTGAAGATGACCAACACGAAATGGCATTGAGTGAGAGCGAAATGAGCAGTGTGGTGAAGATGACCAACACGAAATGGCATTGAGTGAGAGCGAAATGAGCAGTGTGGTGAAGATGACCAACACGAAATGGCATTGAGTGAGAGCGAAATGAGCAGTGTGGTGAAGATGACCAACACGAAATGGCATTGATTGAGTGAGAGCGAAATGAGCATTGTGGTGAAAATGACCAACACGAAATCGCATAGAATGAGAGCGAAATGAGCAGTGTGGTGAAGATGACCAACACGAAGTGGCATTGAGTGAGAGCGAAATGAGCAGTGTGGTGAAGATGACCAACACGAAATGGCATTGATGAGTGAGCGAAATGAGCAGTGTGGTGAAGATGACCAACACGAAATGGCATTGATGTGAGAGCGAAATGAGCAGTGTGGTGAAGATGACCAACACGAAATGGCATTGAGTGAGAGCGAAATGAGCAGTGTGGTGAAGATGACCAACACGAAATGGCATTGATTGAGAGCGAAATGAGCAGTGTGGTGAAGATGACCAACACGAAATGGCATTGATTGAGTGAGAGCGAAATGAGCAGTGTGGTGAAGATGACCAACACGAAATGGCATTGAGTGAGAGCGAAATGAGCAGTGTGGTGAAGATGACCAACACGAAATGGCATTGAGTGAGAGCGAAATGAGCAGTGTGGTGAAGATGACCAACACGAAATGGCATTGAGTGAGAGCGAAATGAGCAGTGTGGTGAAGATGACCAACACGAAATGGCATTGAGTGAGAGCGAAATGAGCAGTGTGGTGAAGATGACCAACACGAAATGGCATTGAGTGAGAGCGAAATGAGCAGTGTGGTGAAGATGACCAACACGAATTGGCATTGATTGAGTGAGAGCGAAATGAGCAGTGTGGTGAAGATGACCAACACGAAATGGCATTGAGTGAGAGCGAAATGAGCAGTGTGGTGAAGATGACCAACACGAAATGGCATTGATGAGAGCGAAATGAGCAGTGTGGTGAAGATGACCAACACGAAATGGCATTGATGAGTGAGAGCGAAATGAGCAGTGTGGTGAAGATGACCAACACGAAATGGCATTGAGTGAGAGCGAAATGAGCAGTGTGGTGAAGATGACCAACACGAAATGGCATTGATGAGAGCGAAATGAGCAGTGTGGTGAAGATGACCAACACGAAATGGCATTGATTGTGAGAGCGAAATGAGCAGTGTGGTGAAGATGACCAACACGAAATGGCATTGAGTGAGAGCGAAATGAGCAGTGTGGTGAAGATGACCAACACGAAATGGCATTGAGTGAGCGAAATGAGCAGTGTGGTGAAGATGACCAACACGAAATGGCATTGATGAGTGAGAGCGAAATGAGCAGTGTGGTGAAGATGACCAACACGAAATGGCATTGATGAGAGCGAAATGAGCAGTGTGGTGAAGATGACCAACACGAAATGGCATTGAGTGAGAGCGAAATGAGCAGTGTGGTGAAGATGACCAACACGAAATGGCATTGAGTGAGAGCGAAATGAGCAGTGTGGTGAAGATGACCAACACGAAATGGCATTGAGTGAGAGCGAAATGAGTGTGGTGAAGATGACCAACACGAAATGGCATTGAGTGAGAGCGAAATGAGCAGTGTGGTGAAGATGACCAACACGAAATGGCATTGATGAGAGCGAAATGAGCATGTGGTGAAGATGACCAACACGAAATGGCATTGAGTGAGAGCGAAATGAGCAGTGTGGTGAAGATGACCAACACGAAATGGCATTGAGTGAGAGAGCGAAATGAGCAGTGTGGTGAAGATGACCAACACGAAATGGCATTGAGTGAGAGCGAAATGAGCAGTGTGGTGAAGATGACCAACACGAAATGGCATTGAGTGAGAGCGAAATGAGCAGTGTGGTGAAGATGACCAACACGAAATGGCATTGATTGGTGAGAGCGAAATGAGCAGTGTGGTGAAGATGACCACACGAAATGGCATTGAGTGAGTGAGAGCGAAATGAGCAGTGTGGTGAAGATGACCAACACGAAATGGCATTGATGAGTGAGAGCGAAATGAGCAGTGTGGTGAAGATGACCAACACGAAATGGCATTGAGTGAGAGCGAAATGAGCAGTGTGGTGAAGATGACCAACACGAAATGGCATTGAGTGAGAGCGAAATGAGCAGTGTGGTGAAGATGACCAACACGAAATGGCATTTGATGAGAGCGAAATGAGCAGTGTGGTGAAGATGACCAACACGAAATGGCATTGAGTGAGAGCGAAATGAGCAGTGTGGTGAAGATGACCAACACGAAATGGCATTGATTGTGTGAGAGCGAAATGAGCAGTGTGGTGAAGATGACCAACACGAAATGGCATTGATTGAGAGCGAAATGAGCAGTGTGGTGAAGATGACCAACACGAAATGGCATTGAGTGAGAGCGAAATGAGCAGTGTGGTGAAGATGACCAACACGAAATGGCATTGAGTGAGAGCGAAATGAGCAGTGTGGTGAAGATGACCAACACGAAATGGCATTGATTGAGTGAGAGCGAAATGAGCAGTGTGGTGAAGATGACCAACACGAAATGGCATTGAGTGAGAGCGAAATGAGCAGTGTGGTGAAGATGACCACACGAAATGGCATTGAGTGAGAGCGAAATGAGCAGTGTGGTGAAGATGACCAACACGAAATGGCATTGATTGAGTGAGAGCGAAATGAGCATGTGGTGAAGATGACCAACACGAAATGGCATTGAGTGAGAGCGAAATGAGCAGTGTGGTGAAGATGACCAACACGAAATGGCATTGATGAGTGAGAGCGAAATGAGCAGTGTGGTGAAGATGACCAACACGAAATGGCATTGAGTGAGAGCGAAATGAGCAGTGTGGTGAAGATGACCAACACGAAATGGCATTGAGTGAGAGCGAAATGAGCATGTGGTGAAGATGACCACACGAAATGGCATTGATTGAGTGAGAGCGAAATGAGCAGTGTGGTGAAGATGACCAACACGAAATGGCATTGATTGAGAGAGCGAAATGAGCAGTGTGGTGAAGATGACCAACACGAAATGGCATTGATGAGAGAGCGAAATGAGCAGTGTGGTGAAGATGACCAACACGAAATGGCATTGAGTTGAGAGCGAAATGAGCAGTGTGGTGAAGATGACCAACACGAAATGGCATTGAGTGAGAGCGAAATGAGCAGTGTGGTGAAGATGACCAACACGAAATGGCATTGAGTGAGAGCGAAATGAGCAGTGTGGTGAAGATGACCAACACGAAATGGCATTGAGTGAGAGCGAAATGAGCAGTGTGGTGAAGATGACCAACACGAAATGGCATTGAGTGAGAGCGAAATGAGCAGTGTGGTGAAGATGACCAACACGAAATGGCATTGATTGAGTGAGAGCGAAATGAGCAGTGTGGTGAAGATGACCAACACGAAATGGCATTGAGTGAGAGCGAAATGAGCAGTGTGAAGATGACCAACACGAAATGGCATTGAGTGAGAGCGAAATGAGCAGTGTGGTGAAGATGACCAACACGAAATGGCATTGAGTGAGAGCGAAATGAGCAGTGTGGTGAAGATGACCAACACGAAATGGCATTGATTGAGTGAGAGCGAAATGAGCAGTGTGGTGAAGATGACCAACACGAAATGGCATTGATGAGAGCGAAATGAGCAGTGTGGTGAAGATGACCAACACGAATGGCATTGATGAGAGCGAAATGAGCAGTGTGTGAAGATGACCAACACGAAATGGCATTGAGTGAGAGCGAAATGAGCAGTGTGGTGAAGATGACCAACACGAAATGGCATTGATGTGAGCGAAATGAGCAGTGTGGTGAAGATGACCAACACGAAATGGCATTGAGTGAGAGCGAAATGAGCAGTGTGGTGAAGATGACCAACACGAAATGGCATTGATTGAGTGAGAGCGAAATGAGCAGTGTGGTGAAGATGACCAACACGAAATGGCATTGAGTGAAGCGAATGAGCAGTGTGGTGAAGATGACCAACACGAAATGGCATTGAGTGAGAGCGAAATGAGCAGTGTGGTGAAGATGACCAACACGAAATGGCATTGATTGAGAGCGAAATGAGCATGTGGTGAAGATGACCAACACGAAATGGCATTGATTGTGAGAGCGAAATGAGCATGTGGTGAAGATGACCAACACGAAATGGCATTGAGTGAGAGCGAAATGAGCAGTGTGGTGAAGATGACCAACACGAAATGGCATTGATTGAGAGCGAAATGAGCAGTGTGGTGAAGATGACCAACACGAAATGGCATTGATGAGTGAGAGCGAAATGAGCATGTGGTGAGATACCAACACGAAATGGCATTGAGTGAGAGCGAAATGAGCATGTGGTGAAGATGACCACACGAAATGGCATTGAGTGAGAGCGAAATGAGCAGTGTGGTGAAGATGACCAACACGAAATGGCATTGATTGGTGAGAGCGAAATGAGCAGTGTGGTGAAGATGACCAACACGAAATGGCATTGAGTGAGAGCGAATGAGCATGTGGTGAAGATGACCAACACGAAATGGCATTGAGTGAGAGCGAAATGAGCTGTGGTGAAGATGACCAACACGAAATGGCATTGAGTTGAGAGCGAAATGAGCAGTGTGGTGAAGATGACCAACACGAAATGGCATTGAGTGAGAGCGAAATGAGCAGTGTGGTGAAGATGACCAACACGAAATGGCATTGAGTGAGAGCGAAATGAGCAGTGTGGTGAAGATGACCAACACGAAATGGCATTGATGAGAGCGAAATGAGCATGTGGTGAAGATGACCAACACGAAATGGCATTGATGAGAGCGAAATGAGCAGTGTGGTGAAGACACCAACACGAATTGGCATTGAGTGAGAGCGAAATGAGCAGTGTGGTGAAGATGACCAACACGAAATGGCATTGAGTGAGAGCGAAATGAGCAGTGTGGTGAAGATGACCAACACGAAATGGCATTGAGTGAGAGCGAAATGAGCAGTGTGGTGAAGATGACCAACACGAAATGGCTTGATTGAGTGAGAGCGAAATGAGCAGTGTGTGAAGATGACCACACGAAATGGCATTGATTGAGTGAGCGAAATGAGCAGTGTGGTGAAGATGACCAACACGAAATGGCA
>MRSW03000524.1:0-35303 GCA_001923025.3 Taenia multiceps
GTGAAGATGACCAAAACACGAAATGGCATTGAGTGAGAGCGAAATGAGCAGTGTGTGAGATGAAGAGACCAACAAGAAATGGATTGAGTGAGAGCGAAATGAGCAGTGTGGTGAAGATGACCAACACGAAATGGCATGAGTGAGAGCGAAATGAGCAGTGTGGTGAAGATGACCAACACGACGAAATGGCATTGAGTGAGAGCGAAATGAGCAGTGTGGTGAAGATGACCAACACGAATGGCATTGATGAGTGAGAGCGAAATGAGCAGTGTGGTGAAGATGACCAACACGAAATGGCATTATTGAGTGAGAGCGAAATGAGCAGTGTGGTGAGATGACCAACACGAAATGGCATTGAGTGAGAGCGAAATGAGCAGTGTGGTGAGATGACCAACACGAAATGGCATTGAGTGAGAGCGAAATGAGCAGTGTTGAAGATGACCAACACGAAATGGCATTGATGATGAGAGCGAAATGAGCAGTGTGGTGAAGATGACCAACACGAAATGGCATTGAGTGAGAGCGAAATGAGCAGTGTGGTGAAGATGACCAACACGAAATGGCATTGAGTGAGAGCGAAATGAGCAGTGTGGTGAAGATGACCAACACGAAATGGCATTGAGTGAGAGCGAAATGAGCAGTGTGGTGAAGATGACCAACACGAAATGGCATTGAGTGAGAGCGAAATGAGCAGTGTGGTGAAGATGACCAACACGAAATGGCATTGAGTGAGTGAGAGCGAAATGAGCAGTGTGGTGAAGATGACCAACACGAAATGGCATTGAGTGAGAGCGAAATGAGCAGTGTGGTGAAGATGACCAACACGAAATTGCATTGAGTGAGAGCGAAATGAGCAGTGTGGTGAAGATGACCAACACGAAATGGCATTGAGTGAGAGCGAAATGAGCAGTGTGGTGAAGATGACCAACACGAAATGGAATTGAGTGAGAGCGAAATGAGCAGTGTGGTGAAGATGACCAACACGAAATGGCATTGAGTGAGAGCGAAATGAGCAGTGTGGTGAAGATGACCAACACGAAATGGCATTGAGTGAGAGCGAAATGAGCAGTGTGGTGAAGATGACCAACACGAAATGGCATTGAGTGAGAGCGAAATGAGCAGTGTGGTGAAGATGACCAACACGAAATGGCATTGAGTGAGAGCGAAATGAGCAGTGTGGTGAAGATGACCAACACGAAATGGCATTGAGTGAGAGCGAAATGAGCAGTGTGTTGAAGATGACCAACACGAAATGGCATTGAGTGAGAGCGAAATGAGCAGTGTGGTGAAGATGACCAACACGAAATGGCATTGAGTGAGAGCGAAATGAGCAGTGTGGTGAAGATGACCAACACGAAATGGCATTGAGTGAGAGCGAAATGAGCAGTGTGGTGAAGATGACCAACACGAAATGCATTGAGTGAGAGCGAAATGAGCAGTGTGGTGAAGATGACCAACACGAAATGGCATTGAGTGAGAGCGAAATGAGCAGTGTGGTGAAGATGACCAACACGAAATGGCATTGAGTGAGAGCGAAATGAGCAGTGTGGTGAAGATGACCAACACGAAATGGCATTGATGTGAGAGCGAAATGAGCAGTGTGGTGAAGATGACCAACACGAAATGGCATTGAGTGAGAGCGAAATGAGCAGTGTGGTGAAGATGACCAACACGAAATGGCATTGAGTGAGAGCGAAATGAGCAGTGTGTGAAGATGACCAACACGAAATGGCATTGAGTGAGAGCGAAATGAGCAGTGTGGTGAAGATGACCAACACGAAATGGCATTGAGTGAGAGCGAAATGAGCAGTGTGGTGAAGATGACCAACACGAAATGGCATTGAGTGAGAGCGAAATGAGCAGTGTGGTGAAGATGACCAACACGAAATGGCATTGAGTGAGAGCGAAATGAGCAGTGTGGTGAAGATGACCAACACGAAATGGCATTGAGTGAGAGCGAAATGAGCAGTGTGGTGAAGATGACCAACACGAAATGGCATTGAGTGAGAGCGAAATGAGCAGTGTGGTGAAGATGACCAACACGAAATGGCATTGAGTGAGAGCGAAATGAGCAGTGTGGTGAAGATGACCAACACGAAATGGCATTGAGTGAGAGCGAAATGAGCAGTGTGGTGAAGATGACCAACACGAAATGGCATTGAGTGAGAGCGAAATGAGCAGTGTGGTGAAGATGACCAACACGAAATGGCATTGAGTGAGAGCGAAATGAGCAGTGTGGTGAAGATGACCAACACGAAATGGCATTGAGTGAGAGCGAAATGAGCAGTGTGGTGAAGATGACCAACACGAAATGGCATTGAGTGAGAGCGAAATGAGCAGTGTGGTGAAGATGACCAACACGAAATGGCATTGAGTGAGAGCGAAATGAGCAGTGTGGTGAAGATGACCAACACGAAATGGCATTGAGTGAGAGCGAAATGAGCAGTGTGGTGAAGATGACCAACACGAAATGGCATTGAGTGAGAGCGAAATGAGCAGTGTGGTGAAGATGACCAACACGAAATGGCATTGAGTGAGAGCGAAATGAGCAGTGTGGTGAAGATGACCAACACGAAATGGCATTGAGTGAGAGCGAAATGAGCAGTGTGGTGAAGATGACCAACACGAAATGGCATTGAGTGAGAGCGAAATGAGCAGTGTGGTGAAGATGACCAACACGAAATGGCATTGAGTGAGAGCGAAATGAGCAGTGTGGTGAAGATGACCAACACGAAATGGCATTGAGTGAGAGCGAAATGAGCAGTGTGGTGAAGATGACCAACACGAAATGGCATTGAGTGAGAGCGAAATGAGCAGTGTGGTGAAGATGACCAACACGAAATGGCATTGAGTGAGAGCGAAATGAGCAGTGTGGTGAAGATGACCAACACGAAATGGCATTGAGTGAGAGCGAAATGAGCAGTGTGGTGAAGATGACCAACACGAAATGGCATTGAGTGAGAGCGAAATGAGCAGTGTGGTGAAGATGACCAACACGAAATGGCATTGAGTGAGAGCGAAATGAGCAGTGTGGTGAAGATGACCAACACGAAATGGCATTGAGTGAGAGCGAAATGAGCAGTGTGGTGAAGATGACCAACACGAAATGGCATTGATTGTGAGAGCGAAATGAGCAGTGTGGTGAAGATGACCAACACGAAATGGCATTGAGTGAGAGCGAAATGAGCAGTGTGGTGAAGATGACCAACACGAAATGGCATTGAGTGAGAGCGAAATGAGCAGTGTGGTGAAGATGACCAACACGAAATGGCATTGAGTGAGAGCGAAATGAGCAGTGTGGTGAAGATGACCAACACGAAATGGCATTGAGTGAGAGCGAAATGAGCAGTGTGGTGAAGATGACCAACACGAAATGGCATTGAGTGAGAGCGAAATGAGCAGTGTGGTGAAGATGACCAACACGAAATGGCATTGAGTGAGAGCGAAATGAGCAGTGTGGTGAAGATGACCAACACGAAATGGCATTGAGTGAGAGCGAAATGAGCAGTGTGGTGAAGATGACCAACACGAAATGGCATTGAGTGAGAGCGAAATGAGCAGTGTGGTGAAGATGACCAACACGAAATGGCATTGAGTGAGAGCGAAATGAGCAGTGTGGTGAAGATGACCAACACGAAATGGCATTGAGTGAGAGCGAAATGAGCAGTGTGGTGAAGATGACCAACACGAAATGGCATTGAGTGAGAGCGAAATGAGCAGTGTGGTGAAGATGACCAACACGAAATGGCATTGAGTGAGAGCGAAATGAGCAGTGTGGTGAAGATGACCAACACGAAATGGCATTGAGTGAGAGCGAAATGAGCAGTGTGGTGAAGATGACCAACACGAAATGGCATTGAGTGAGAGCGAAATGAGCAGTGTGGTGAAGATGACCAACACGAAATGGCATTGAGTGAGAGCGAAATGAGCAGTGTGGTGAAGATGACCAACACGAAATGGCATTGAGTGAGAGCGAAATGAGCAGTGTGGTGAAGATGACCAACACGAAATGGCATTGATTGAGTGAGAGCGAAATGAGCAGTGTGGTGAAGATGACCAACACGAAATGGCATTGAGTGAGAGCGAAATGAGCAGTGTGGTGAAGATGACCAACACGAAATGGCATTGAGTGAGAGCGAAATGAGCAGTGTGGTGAAGATGACCAACACGAAATGGCATTGAGTGAGAGCGAAATGAGCAGTGTGGTGAAGATGACCAACACGAAATGGCATTGAGTGAGAGCGAAATGAGCAGTGTGGTGAAGATGACCAACACGAAATGGCATTGAGTGAGAGCGAAATGAGCAGTGTGGTGAAGATGACCAACACGAAATGGCATTGAGTGAGAGCGAAATGAGCAGTGTGGTGAAGATGACCAACACGAAATGGCATTGAGTGAGAGCGAAATGAGCAGTGTGGTGAAGATGACCAACACGAAATGGCATTGAGTGAGAGCGAAATGAGCAGTGTGGTGAAGATGACCAACACGAAATGGCATTGAGAGTGAGAGCGAAATGAGCAGTGTGGTGAAGATGACCAACACGAAATGGCATTGAGTGAGAGCGAAATGAGCAGTGTGGTGAAGATGACCAACACGAAATGGCATTGAGTGAGAGCGAAATGAGCAGTGTGGTGAAGATGACCAACACGAAATGGCATTGAGTGAGAGCGAAATGAGCAGTGTGGTGAAGATGACCAACACGAAATGGCATTGAGTGAGAGCGAAATGAGCAGTGTGGTGAAGATGACCAACACGAAATGGCATTGAGTGAGAGCGAAATGAGCAGTGTGGTGAAGATGACCAACACGAAATGGCATTGAGTGAGAGCGAAATGAGCAGTGTGGTGAAGATGACCAACACGAAATGGCATTGAGTGAGAGCGAAATGAGCAGTGTGGTGAAGATGACCAACACGAAATGGCATTGAGTGAGAGCGAAATGAGCAGTGTGGTGAAGATGACCAACACGAAATGGCATTGAGTGAGAGCGAAATGAGCAGTGTGGTGAAGATGACCAACACGAAATGGCATTGAGTGAGAGCGAAATGAGCAGTGTGGTGAAGATGACCAACACGAAATGGCATTGAGTGAGAGCGAAATGAGCAGTGTGGTGAAGATGACCAACACGAAATGGCATTGAGTGAGAGCGAAATGAGCAGTGTGGTGAAGATGACCAACACGAAATGGCATTGAGTGAGAGCGAAATGAGCAGTGTGGTGAAGATGACCAACACGAAATGGCATTGATTGAGTGAGAGCGAAATGAGCAGTGTGGTGAAGATGACCAACACGAAATGGCATTGAGTGAGAGCGAAATGAGCAGTGTGGTGAAGATGACCAACACGAAATGGCATTGAGTGAGAGCGAAATGAGCAGTGTGGTGAAGATGACCAACACGAAATGGCATTGAGTGAGAGCGAAATGAGCAGTGTGGTGAAGATGACCAACACGAAATGGCATTGAGTGAGAGCGAAATGAGCAGTGTGGTGAAGATGACCAACACGAAATGGCATTGAGTGAGAGCGAAATGAGCAGTGTGGTGAAGATGACCAACACGAAATGGCATTGAGTGAGAGCGAAATGAGCAGTGTGGTGAAGATGACCAACACGAAATGGCATTGAGTGAGAGCGAAATGAGCAGTGTGGTGAAGATGACCAACACGAAATGGCATTGAGTGAGAGCGAAATGAGCAGTGTGGTGAAGATGACCAACACGAAATGGCATTGAGTGAGAGCGAAATGAGCAGTGTGGTGAAGATGACCAACACGAAATGGCATTGAGTGAGAGCGAAATGAGCAGTGTGGTGAAGATGACCAACACGAAATGGCATTGAGTGAGAGCGAAATGAGCAGTGTGGTGAAGATGACCAACACGAAATGGCATTGAGTGAGAGCGAAATGAGCAGTGTGGTGAAGATGACCAACACGAAATGGCATTGAGTGAGAGCGAAATGAGCAGTGTGGTGAAGATGACCAACACGAAATGGCATTGAGTGAGAGCGAAATGAGCAGTGTGGTGAAGATGACCAACACGAAATGGCATTGAGTGAGAGCGAAATGAGCAGTGTGGTGAAGATGACCAACACGAAATGGCATTGAGTGAGAGCGAAATGAGCAGTGTGGTGAAGATGACCAACACGAAATGGCATTGAGTGAGAGCGAAATGAGCAGTGTGGTGAAGATGACCAACACGAAATGGCATTGAGTGAGAGCGAAATGAGCAGTGTGGTGAAGATGACCAACACGAAATGGCATTGAGTGAGAGCGAAATGAGCAGTGTGGTGAAGATGACCAACACGAAATGGCATTGAGTGAGAGCGAAATGAGCAGTGTGGTGAAGATGACCAACACGAAATGGCATTGAGTGAGAGCGAAATGAGCAGTGTGGTGAAGATGACCAACACGAAATGGCATTGAGTGAGAGCGAAATGAGCAGTGTGGTGAAGATGACCAACACGAAATGGCATTGAGTGAGAGCGAAATGAGCAGTGTGGTGAAGATGACCAACACGAAATGGCATTGAGTGAGAGCGAAATGAGCAGTGTGGTGAAGATGACCAACACGAAATGGCATTGAGTGAGAGCGAAATGAGCAGTGTGGTGAAGATGACCAACACGAAATGGCATTGAGTGAGAGCGAAATGAGCAGTGTGGTGAAGATGACCAACACGAAATGGCATTGAGTGAGAGCGAAATGAGCAGTGTGGTGAAGATGACCAACACGAAATGGCATTGAGTGAGAGCGAAATGAGCAGTGTGGTGAAGATGACCAACACGAAATGGCATTGAGTGAGAGCGAAATGAGCAGTGTGGTGAAGATGACCAACACGAAATGGCATTGAGTGAGAGCGAAATGAGCAGTGTGGTGAAGATGACCAACACGAAATGGCATTGAGTGAGAGCGAAATGAGCAGTGTGGTGAAGATGACCAACACGAAATGGCATTGAGTGAGAGCGAAATGAGCAGTGTGGTGAAGATGACCAACACGAAATGGCATTGAGTGAGAGCGAAATGAGCAGTGTGGTGAAGATGACCAACACGAAATGGCATTGAGTGAGAGCGAAATGAGCAGTGTGGTGAAGATGACCAACACGAAATGGCATTGAGTGAGAGCGAAATGAGCAGTGTGGTGAAGATGACCAACACGAAATGGCATTGAGTGAGAGCGAAATGAGCAGTGTGGTGAAGATGACCAACACGAAATGGCATTGAGTGAGAGCGAAATGAGCAGTGTGGTGAAGATGACCAACACGAAATGGCATTGAGTGAGAGCGAAATGAGCAGTGTGGTGAAGATGACCAACACGAAATGGCATTGAGTGAGAGCGAAATGAGCAGTGTGGTGAAGATGACCAACACGAAATGGCATTGAGTGAGAGCGAAATGAGCAGTGTGGTGAAGATGACCAACACGAAATGGCATTGAGTGAGAGCGAAATGAGCAGTGTGGTGAAGATGACCAACACGAAATGGCATTGAGTGAGAGCGAAATGAGCAGTGTGGTGAAGATGACCAACACGAAATGGCATTGAGTGAGAGCGAAATGAGCAGTGTGGTGAAGATGACCAACACGAAATGGCATTGAGTGAGAGCGAAATGAGCAGTGTGGTGAAGATGACCAACACGAAATGGCATTGAGTGAGAGCGAAATGAGCAGTGTGGTGAAGATGACCAACACGAAATGGCATTGAGTGAGAGCGAAATGAGCAGTGTGGTGAAGATGACCAACACGAAATGGCATTGAGTGAGAGCGAAATGAGCAGTGTGGTGAAGATGACCAACACGAAATGGCATTGAGTGAGAGCGAAATGAGCAGTGTGGTGAAGATGACCAACACGAAATGGCATTGAGTGAGAGCGAAATGAGCAGTGTGGTGAAGATGACCAACACGAAATGGCATTGAGTGAGAGCGAAATGAGCAGTGTGGTGAAGATGACCAACACGAAATGGCATTGAGTGAGAGCGAAATGAGCAGTGTGGTGAAGATGACCAACACGAAATGGCATTGAGTGAGAGCGAAATGAGCAGTGTGGTGAAGATGACCAACACGAAATGGCATTGAGTGAGAGCGAAATGAGCAGTGTGGTGAAGATGACCAACACGAAATGGCATTGAGTGAGAGCGAAATGAGCAGTGTGGTGAAGATGACCAACACGAAATGGCATTGAGTGAGAGCGAAATGAGCAGTGTGGTGAAGATGACCAACACGAAATGGCATTGAGTGAGAGCGAAATGAGCAGTGTGGTGAAGATGACCAACACGAAATGGCATTGAGTGAGAGCGAAATGAGCAGTGTGGTGAAGATGACCAACACGAAATGGCATTGAGTGAGAGCGAAATGAGCAGTGTGGTGAAGATGACCAACACGAAATGGCATTGAGTGAGAGCGAAATGAGCAGTGTGGTGAAGATGACCAACACGAAATGGCATTGAGTGAGAGCGAAATGAGCAGTGTGGTGAAGATGACCAACACGAAATGGCATTGAGTGAGAGCGAAATGAGCAGTGTGGTGAAGATGACCAACACGAAATGGCATTGAGTGAGAGCGAAATGAGCAGTGTGGTGAAGATGACCAACACGAAATGGCATTGAGTGAGAGCGAAATGAGCAGTGTGGTGAAGATGACCAACACGAAATGGCATTGAGTGAGAGCGAAATGAGCAGTGTGGTGAAGATGACCAACACGAAATGGCATTGAGTGAGAGCGAAATGAGCAGTGTGGTGAAGATGACCAACACGAAATGGCATTGAGTGAGAGCGAAATGAGCAGTGTGGTGAAGATGACCAACACGAAATGGCATTGAGTGAGAGCGAAATGAGCAGTGTGGTGAAGATGACCAACACGAAATGGCATTGAGTGAGAGCGAAATGAGCAGTGTGGTGAAGATGACCAACACGAAATGGCATTGAGTGAGAGCGAAATGAGCAGTGTGGTGAAGATGACCAACACGAAATGGCATTGAGTGAGAGCGAAATGAGCAGTGTGGTGAAGATGACCAACACGAAATGGCATTGAGTGAGAGCGAAATGAGCAGTGTGGTGAAGATGACCAACACGAAATGGCATTGAGTGAGAGCGAAATGAGCAGTGTGGTGAAGATGACCAACACGAAATGGCATTGAGTGAGAGCGAAATGAGCAGTGTGGTGAAGATGACCAACACGAAATGGCATTGAGTGAGAGCGAAATGAGCAGTGTGGTGAAGATGACCAACACGAAATGGCATTGAGTGAGAGCGAAATGAGCAGTGTGGTGAAGATGACCAACACGAAATGGCATTGAGTGAGAGCGAAATGAGCAGTGTGGTGAAGATGACCAACACGAAATGGCATTGAGTGAGAGCGAAATGAGCAGTGTGGTGAAGATGACCAACACGAAATGGCATTGAGTGAGAGCGAAATGAGCAGTGTGGTGAAGATGACCAACACGAAATGGCATTGAGTGAGAGCGAAATGAGCAGTGTGGTGAAGATGACCAACACGAAATGGCATTGAGTGAGAGCGAAATGAGCAGTGTGGTGAAGATGACCAACACGAAATGGCATTGAGTGAGAGCGAAATGAGCAGTGTGGTGAAGATGACCAACACGAAATGGCATTGAGTGAGAGCGAAATGAGCAGTGTGGTGAAGATGACCAACACGAAATGGCATTGAGTGAGAGCGAAATGAGCAGTGTGGTGAAGATGACCAACACGAAATGGCATTGAGTGAGAGCGAAATGAGCAGTGTGGTGAAGATGACCAACACGAAATGGCATTGAGTGAGAGCGAAATGAGCAGTGTGGTGAAGATGACCAACACGAAATGGCATTGAGTGAGAGCGAAATGAGCAGTGTGGTGAAGATGACCAACACGAAATGGCATTGAGTGAGAGCGAAATGAGCAGTGTGGTGAAGATGACCAACACGAAATGGCATTGAGTGAGAGCGAAATGAGCAGTGTGGTGAAGATGACCAACACGAAATGGCATTGAGTGAGAGCGAAATGAGCAGTGTGGTGAAGATGACCAACACGAAATGGCATTGAGTGAGAGCGAAATGAGCAGTGTGGTGAAGATGACCAACACGAAATGGCATTGAGTGAGAGCGAAATGAGCAGTGTGGTGAAGATGACCAACACGAAATGGCATTGAGTGAGAGCGAAATGAGCAGTGTGGTGAAGATGACCAACACGAAATGGCATTGAGTGAGAGCGAAATGAGCAGTGTGGTGAAGATGACCAACACGAAATGGCATTGAGTGAGAGCGAAATGAGCAGTGTGGTGAAGATGACCAACACGAAATGGCATTGAGTGAGAGCGAAATGAGCAGTGTGGTGAAGATGACCAACACGAAATGGCATTGAGTGAGAGCGAAATGAGCAGTGTGGTGAAGATGACCAACACGAAATGGCATTGAGTGAGAGCGAAATGAGCAGTGTGGTGAAGATGACCAACACGAAATGGCATTGAGTGAGAGCGAAATGAGCAGTGTGGTGAAGATGACCAACACGAAATGGCATTGAGTGAGAGCGAAATGAGCAGTGTGGTGAAGATGACCAACACGAAATGGCATTGAGTGAGAGCGAAATGAGCAGTGTGGTGAAGATGACCAACACGAAATGGCATTGAGTGAGAGCGAAATGAGCAGTGTGGTGAAGATGACCAACACGAAATGGCATTGAGTGAGAGCGAAATGAGCAGTGTGGTGAAGATGACCAACACGAAATGGCATTGAGTGAGAGCGAAATGAGCAGTGTGGTGAAGATGACCAACACGAAATGGCATTGAGTGAGAGCGAAATGAGCAGTGTGGTGAAGATGACCAACACGAAATGGCATTGAGTGAGAGCGAAATGAGCAGTGTGGTGAAGATGACCAACACGAAATGGCATTGAGTGAGAGCGAAATGAGCAGTGTGGTGAAGATGACCAACACGAAATGGCATTGAGTGAGAGCGAAATGAGCAGTGTGGTGAAGATGACCAACACGAAATGGCATTGAGTGAGAGCGAAATGAGCAGTGTGGTGAAGATGACCAACACGAAATGGCATTGAGTGAGAGCGAAATGAGCAGTGTGGTGAAGATGACCAACACGAAATGGCATTGATGAGTGAGAGCGAAATGAGCAGTGTGGTGAAGATGACCAACACGAAATGGCATTGAGTGAGAGCGAAATGAGCAGTGTGGTGAAGATGACCAACACGAAATGGCATTGAGTGAGAGCGAAATGAGCAGTGTGGTGAAGATGACCAACACGAAATGGCATTGAGTGAGAGCGAAATGAGCAGTGTGGTGAAGATGACCAACACGAAATGGCATTGAGTGAGAGCGAAATGAGCAGTGTGGTGAAGATGACCAACACGAAATGGCATTGAGTGAGAGCGAAATGAGCAGTGTGGTGAAGATGACCAACACGAAATGGCATTGAGTGAGAGCGAAATGAGCAGTGTGGTGAAGATGACCAACACGAAATGGCATTGAGTGAGAGCGAAATGAGCAGTGTGGTGAAGATGACCAACACGAAATGGCATTGAGTGAGAGCGAAATGAGCAGTGTGGTGAAGATGACCAACACGAAATGGCATTGAGTGAGAGCGAAATGAGCAGTGTGGTGAAGATGACCAACACGAAATGGCATTGAGTGAGAGCGAAATGAGCAGTGTGGTGAAGATGACCAACACGAAATGGCATTGAGTGAGTGAGAGCGAAATGAGCAGTGTGGTGAAGATGACCAACACGAAATGGCATTGAGTGAGAGCGAAATGAGCAGTGTGGTGAAGATGACCAACACGAAATGGCATTGAGTGAGAGCGAAATGAGCAGTGTGGTGAAGATGACCAACACGAAATGGCATTGAGTGAGAGCGAAATGAGCAGTGTGGTGAAGATGACCAACACGAAATGGCATTGAGTGAGAGCGAAATGAGCAGTGTGGTGAAGATGACCAACACGAAATGGCATTGAGTGAGAGCGAAATGAGCAGTGTGGTGAAGATGACCAACACGAAATGGCATTGAGTGAGAGCGAAATGAGCAGTGTGGTGAAGATGACCAACACGAAATGGCATTGAGTGAGAGCGAAATGAGCAGTGTGGTGAAGATGACCAACACGAAATGGCATTGAGTGAGAGCGAAATGAGCAGTGTGGTGAAGATGACCAACACGAAATGGCATTGAGTGAGAGCGAAATGAGCAGTGTGGTGAAGATGACCAACACGAAATGGCATTGAGTGAGAGCGAAATGAGCAGTGTGGTGAAGATGACCAACACGAAATGGCATTGAGTGAGAGCGAAATGAGCAGTGTGGTGAAGATGACCAACACGAAATGGCATTGAGTGAGAGCGAAATGAGCAGTGTGGTGAAGATGACCAACACGAAATGGCATTGAGTGAGAGCGAAATGAGCAGTGTGGTGAAGATGACCAACACGAAATGGCATTGAGTGAGAGCGAAATGAGCAGTGTGGTGAAGATGACCAACACGAAATGGCATTGAGTGAGAGCGAAATGAGCAGTGTGGTGAAGATGACCAACACGAAATGGCATTGAGTGAGAGAGCGAAATGAGCAGTGTGGTGAAGATGACCAACACGAAATGGCATTGAGTGAGAGCGAAATGAGCAGTGTGGTGAAGATGACCAACACGAAATGGCATTGAGTGAGAGCGAAATGAGCAGTGTGGTGAAGATGACCAACACGAAATGGCATTGAGTGAGAGCGAAATGAGCAGTGTGGTGAAGATGACCAACACGAAATGGCATTGAGTGAGAGCGAAATGAGCAGTGTGGTGAAGATGACCAACACGAAATGGCATTGAGTGAGAGCGAAATGAGCAGTGTGGTGAAGATGACCAACACGAAATGGCATTGAGTGAGAGCGAAATGAGCAGTGTGGTGAAGATGACCAACACGAAATGGCATTGAGTGAGAGCGAAATGAGCAGTGTGGTGAAGATGACCAACACGAAATGGCATTGAGTGAGAGCGAAATGAGCAGTGTGGTGAAGATGACCAACACGAAATGGCATTGAGTGAGAGCGAAATGAGCAGTGTGGTGAAGATGACCAACACGAAATGGCATTGAGTGAGAGCGAAATGAGCAGTGTGGTGAAGATGACCAACACGAAATGGCATTGAGTGAGAGCGAAATGAGCAGTGTGGTGAAGATGACCAACACGAAATGGCATTGAGTGAGAGCGAAATGAGCAGTGTGGTGAAGATGACCAACACGAAATGGCATTGAGTGAGAGCGAAATGAGCAGTGTGGTGAAGATGACCAACACGAAATGGCATTGAGTGAGAGCGAAATGAGCAGTGTGGTGAAGATGACCAACACGAAATGGCATTGAGTGAGAGCGAAATGAGCAGTGTGGTGAAGATGACCAACACGAAATGGCATTGAGTGAGAGCGAAATGAGCAGTGTGGTGAAGATGACCAACACGAAATGGCATTGAGTGAGAGCGAAATGAGCAGTGTGGTGAAGATGACCAACACGAAATGGCATTGAGTGAGAGCGAAATGAGCAGTGTGGTGAAGATGACCAACACGAAATGGCATTGAGTGAGAGCGAAATGAGCAGTGTGGTGAAGATGACCAACACGAAATGGCATTGAGTGAGAGCGAAATGAGCAGTGTGGTGAAGATGACCAACACGAAATGGCATTGAGTGAGAGCGAAATGAGCAGTGTGGTGAAGATGACCAACACGAAATGGCATTGAGTGAGAGCGAAATGAGCAGTGTGGTGAAGATGACCAACACGAAATGGCATTGAGAGTGAGAGCGAAATGAGCAGTGTGGTGAAGATGACCAACACGAAATGGCATTGAGTGAGAGCGAAATGAGCAGTGTGGTGAAGATGACCAACACGAAATGGCATTGAGTGAGAGCGAAATGAGCAGTGTGGTGAAGATGACCAACACGAAATGGCATTGAGTGAGAGCGAAATGAGCAGTGTGGTGAAGATGACCAACACGAAATGGCATTGAGTGAGAGCGAAATGAGCAGTGTGGTGAAGATGACCAACACGAAATGGCATTGAGTGAGAGCGAAATGAGCAGTGTGGTGAAGATGACCAACACGAAATGGCATTGAGTGAGAGCGAAATGAGCAGTGTGGTGAAGATGACCAACACGAAATGGCATTGAGTGAGAGCGAAATGAGCAGTGTGGTGAAGATGACCAACACGAAATGGCATTGAGTGAGAGCGAAATGAGCAGTGTGGTGAAGATGACCAACACGAAATGGCATTGAGTGAGAGCGAAATGAGCAGTGTGGTGAAGATGACCAACACGAAATGGCATTGAGAGTGAGAGCGAAATGAGCAGTGTGGTGAAGATGACCAACACGAAATGGCATTGAGTGAGAGCGAAATGAGCAGTGTGGTGAAGATGACCAACACGAAATGGCATTGAGTGAGAGCGAAATGAGCAGTGTGGTGAAGATGACCAACACGAAATGGCATTGAGTGAGAGCGAAATGAGCAGTGTGGTGAAGATGACCAACACGAAATGGCATTGAGTGAGAGCGAAATGAGCAGTGTGGTGAAGATGACCAACACGAAATGGCATTGAGTGAGAGCGAAATGAGCAGTGTGGTGAAGATGACCAACACGAAATGGCATTGAGTGAGAGCGAAATGAGCAGTGTGGTGAAGATGACCAACACGAAATGGCATTGAGTGAGTGAGAGCGAAATGAGCAGTGTGGTGAAGATGACCAACACGAAATGGCATTGAGTGAGAGCGAAATGAGCAGTGTGGTGAAGATGACCAACACGAAATGGCATTGAGAGTGAGAGCGAAATGAGCAGTGTGGTGAAGATGACCAACACGAAATGGCATTGAGTGAGAGCGAAATGAGCAGTGTGGTGAAGATGACCAACACGAAATGGCATTGAGTGAGAGCGAAATGAGCAGTGTGGTGAAGATGACCAACACGAAATGGCATTGAGTGAGAGCGAAATGAGCAGTGTGGTGAAGATGACCAACACGAAATGGCATTGAGTGAGAGCGAAATGAGCAGTGTGGTGAAGATGACCAACACGAAATGGCATTGAGTGAGAGCGAAATGAGCAGTGTGGTGAAGATGACCAACACGAAATGGCATTGAGTGAGAGCGAAATGAGCAGTGTGGTGAAGATGACCAACACGAAATGGCATTGAGTGAGAGCGAAATGAGCAGTGTGGTGAAGATGACCAACACGAAATGGCATTGAGTGAGAGCGAAATGAGCAGTGTGGTGAAGATGACCAACAAGAAATGGCATTGAGTGAGAGCGAAATGAGCAGTGTGGTGAAGATGACCAACACGAAATGGCATTGATGAGTGAGAGCGAAATGAGCAGTGTGGTGAAGATGACCAACACGAAATGGCATTGAGTGAGAGCGAAATGAGCAGTGTGGTGAAGATGACCAACACGAAATGGCATTGAGAGTGAGAGCGAAATGAGCAGTGTGGTGAAGATGACCAACACGAAATGGCATTGAGTGAGAGCGAAATGAGCAGTGTGGTGAAGATGACCAACACGAAATGGCATTGAGTGAGAGCGAAATGAGCAGTGTGGTGAAGATGACCAACACGAAATGGCATTGAGTGAGAGCGAAATGAGCAGTGTGGTGAAGATGACCAACACGAAATGGCATTGAGTGAGAGCGAAATGAGCAGTGTGGTGAAGATGACCAACACGAAATGGCATTGAGTGAGAGCGAAATGAGCAGTGTGGTGAAGATGACCAACACGAAATGGCATTGAGTGAGAGCGAAATGAGCAGTGTGGTGAAGATGACCAACACGAAATGGCATTGAGTGAGAGCGAAATGAGCAGTGTGGTGAAGATGACCAACACGAAATGGCATTGAGTGAGTGAGAGCGAAATGAGCAGTGTGGTGAAGATGACCAACACGAAATGGCATTGAGTGAGAGCGAAATGAGCAGTGTGGTGAAGATGACCAACACGAAATGGCATTGAGTGAGAGCGAAATGAGCAGTGTGGTGAAGATGACCAACACGAAATGGCATTGAGTGAGAGCGAAATGAGCAGTGTGGTGAAGATGACCAACACGAAATGGCATTGAGTGAGAGCGAAATGAGCAGTGTGGTGAAGATGACCAACACGAAATGGCATTGAGTGAGAGCGAAATGAGCAGTGTGGTGAAGATGACCAACACGAAATGGCATTGAGTGAGAGCGAAATGAGCAGTGTGGTGAAGATGACCAACACGAAATGGCATTGAGTGAGAGCGAAATGAGCAGTGTGGTGAAGATGACCAACACGAAATGGCATTGAGTGAGAGCGAAATGAGCAGTGTGGTGAAGATGACCAACACGAAATGGCATTGAGTGAGAGCGAAATGAGCAGTGTGGTGAAGATGACCAACACGAAATGGCATTGAGTGAGAGCGAAATGAGCAGTGTGGTGAAGATGACCAACACGAAATGGCATTGAGTGAGAGCGAAATGAGCAGTGTGGTGAAGATGACCAACACGAAATGGCATTGAGTGAGAGCGAAATGAGCAGTGTGGTGAAGATGACCAACACGAAATGGCATTGAGTGAGAGCGAAATGAGCAGTGTGGTGAAGATGACCAACACGAAATGGCATTGAGTGAGAGCGAAATGAGCAGTGTGGTGAAGATGACCAACACGAAATGGCATTGAGTGAGAGCGAAATGAGCAGTGTGGTGAAGATGACCAACACGAAATGGCATTGAGAGTGAGAGCGAAATGAGCAGTGTGGTGAAGATGACCAACACGAAATGGCATTGAGTGAGAGCGAAATGAGCAGTGTGGTGAAGATGACCAACACGAAATGGCATTGAGTGAGAGCGAAATGAGCAGTGTGGTGAAGATGACCAACACGAAATGGCATTGAGTGAGAGCGAAATGAGCAGTGTGGTGAAGATGACCAACACGAAATGGCATTGAGTGAGAGCGAAATGAGCAGTGTGGTGAAGATGACCAACACGAAATGGCATTGAGTGAGAGCGAAATGAGCAGTGTGGTGAAGATGACCAACACGAAATGGCATTGAGTGAGAGCGAAATGAGCAGTGTGGTGAAGATGACCAACACGAAATGGCATTGAGTGAGAGCGAAATGAGCAGTGTGGTGAAGATGACCAACACGAAATGGCATTGAGTGAGAGCGAAATGAGCAGTGTGGTGAAGATGACCAACACGAAATGGCATTGAGATGAGAGCGAAATGAGCAGTGTGGTGAAGATGACCAACACGAAATGGCATTGAGTGAGAGCGAAATGAGCAGTGTGGTGAAGATGACCAACACGAAATGGCATTGAGTGAGAGCGAAATGAGCAGTGTGGTGAAGATGACCAACACGAAATGGCATTGAGTGAGAGCGAAATGAGCAGTGTGGTGAAGATGACCAACACGAAATGGCATTGAGTGAGAGCGAAATGAGCAGTGTGGTGAAGATGACCAACACGAAATGGCATTGAGTGAGAGCGAAATGAGCAGTGTGGTGAAGATGACCAACACGAAATGGCATTGAGAGTGAGAGCGAAATGAGCAGTGTGGTGAAGATGACCAACACGAAATGGCATTGAGTGAGAGCGAAATGAGCAGTGTGGTGAAGATGACCAACACGAAATGGCATTGAGTGAGAGAGCGAAATGAGCAGTGTGGTGAAGATGACCAACACGAAATGGCATTGAGTGAGAGCGAAATGAGCAGTGTGGTGAAGATGACCAACACGAAATGGCATTGAGTGAGAGCGAAATGAGCAGTGTGGTGAAGATGACCAACACGAAATGGCATTGATTGAGTGAGAGCGAAATGAGCAGTGTGGTGAAGATGACCAACACGAAATGGCATTGAGTGAGAGCGAAATGAGCAGTGTGGTGAAGATGACCAACACGAAATGGCATTGAGTGAGAGCGAAATGAGCAGTGTGGTGAAGATGACCAACACGAAATGGCATTGAGTGAGAGCGAAATGAGCAGTGTGGTGAAGATGACCAACACGAAATGGCATTGAGTGAGAGCGAAATGAGCAGTGTGGTGAAGATGACCAACACGAAATGGCATTGAGTGAGAGCGAAATGAGCAGTGTGGTGAAGATGACCAACACGAAATGGCATTGAGTGAGAGCGAAATGAGCAGTGTGGTGAAGATGACCAACACGAAATGGCATTGAGTGAGAGCGAAATGAGCAGTGTGGTGAAGATGACCAACACGAAATGGCATTGAGTGAGAGCGAAATGAGCAGTGTGGTGAAGATGACCAACACGAAATGGCATTGAGTGAGAGCGAAATGAGCAGTGTGGTGAAGATGACCAACACGAAATGGCATTGAGTGAGAGCGAAATGAGCAGTGTGGTGAAGATGACCAACACGAAATGGCATTGAGTGAGAGCGAAATGAGCAGTGTGGTGAAGATGACCAACACGAAATGGCATTGATGAGTGAGAGCGAAATGAGCAGTGTGGTGAAGATGACCAACACGAAATGGCATTGAGTGAGAGCGAAATGAGCAGTGTGGTGAAGATGACCAACACGAAATGGCATTGAGTGAGAGCGAAATGAGCAGTGTGGTGAAGATGACCAACACGAAATGGCATTGAGTGAGAGCGAAATGAGCAGTGTGGTGAAGATGACCAACACGAAATGGCATTGAGTGAGAGCGAAATGAGCAGTGTGGTGAAGATGACCAACACGAAATGGCATTGAGTGAGAGCGAAATGAGCAGTGTGGTGAAGATGACCAACACGAAATGGCATTGAGTGAGAGCGAAATGAGCAGTGTGGTGAAGATGACCAACACGAAATGGCATTGAGTGAGAGCGAAATGAGCAGTGTGGTGAAGATGACCAACACGAAATGGCATTGAGTGAGAGCGAAATGAGCAGTGTGGTGAAGATGACCAACACGAAATGGCATTGAGTGAGAGCGAAATGAGCAGTGTGGTGAAGATGACCAACACGAAATGGCATTGAGTGAGAGCGAAATGAGCAGTGTGGTGAAGATGACCAACACGAAATGGCATTGAGTGAGTGAGAGCGAAATGAGCAGTGTGGTGAAGATGACCAACACGAAATGGCATTGAGTGAGAGCGAAATGAGCAGTGTGGTGAAGATGACCAACACGAAATGGCATTGAGTGAGAGCGAAATGAGCAGTGTGGTGAAGATGACCAACACGAAATGGCATTGAGTGAGAGCGAAATGAGCAGTGTGGTGAAGATGACCAACACGAAATGGCATTGAGTGAGAGCGAAATGAGCAGTGTGGTGAAGATGACCAACACGAAATGGCATTGAGTGAGAGCGAAATGAGCAGTGTGGTGAAGATGACCAACACGAAATGGCATTGAGTGAGAGCGAAATGAGCAGTGTGGTGAAGATGACCAACACGAAATGGCATTGAGTGAGAGCGAAATGAGCAGTGTGGTGAAGATGACCAACACGAAATGGCATTGAGTGAGAGCGAAATGAGCAGTGTGGTGAAGATGACCAACACGAAATGGCATTGAGTGAGAGCGAAATGAGCAGTGTGGTGAAGATGACCAACACGAAATGGCATTGAGTGAGAGCGAAATGAGCAGTGTGGTGAAGATGACCAACACGAAATGGCATTGAGTGAGAGCGAAATGAGCAGTGTGGTGAAGATGACCAACACGAAATGGCATTGAGTGAGAGCGAAATGAGCAGTGTGGTGAAGATGACCAACACGAAATGGCATTGAGTGAGAGCGAAATGAGCAGTGTGGTGAAGATGACCAACACGAAATGGCATTGAGTGAGAGCGAAATGAGCAGTGTGGTGAAGATGACCAACACGAAATGGCATTGAGTGAGAGCGAAATGAGCAGTGTGGTGAAGATGACCAACACGAAATGGCATTGAGTGAGAGCGAAATGAGCAGTGTGGTGAAGATGACCAACACGAAATGGCATTGAGTGAGAGCGAAATGAGCAGTGTGGTGAAGATGACCAACACGAAATGGCATTGAGTGAGAGCGAAATGAGCAGTGTGGTGAAGATGACCAACACGAAATGGCATTGAGTGAGAGCGAAATGAGCAGTGTGGTGAAGATGACCAACACGAAATGGCATTGAGTGAGAGCGAAATGAGCAGTGTGGTGAAGATGACCAACACGAAATGGCATTGAGTGAGAGCGAAATGAGCAGTGTGGTGAAGATGACCAACACGAAATGGCATTGAGTGAGAGCGAAATGAGCAGTGTGGTGAAGATGACCAACACGAAATGGCATTGAGTGAGAGCGAAATGAGCAGTGTGGTGAAGATGACCAACACGAAATGGCATTGAGTGAGAGCGAAATGAGCAGTGTGGTGAAGATGACCAACACGAAATGGCATTGAGTGAGAGCGAAATGAGCAGTGTGGTGAAGATGACCAACACGAAATGGCATTGAGTGAGAGCGAAATGAGCAGTGTGGTGAAGATGACCAACACGAAATGGCATTGAGTGAGAGCGAAATGAGCAGTGTGGTGAAGATGACCAACACGAAATGGCATTGAGTGAGAGCGAAATGAGCAGTGTGGTGAAGATGACCAACACGAAATGGCATTGAGTGAGAGCGAAATGAGCAGTGTGGTGAAGATGACCAACACGAAATGGCATTGATGAGTGAGAGCGAAATGAGCAGTGTGGTGAAGATGACCAACACGAAATGGCATTGAGTGAGAGCGAAATGAGCAGTGTGGTGAAGATGACCAACACGAAATGGCATTGAGTGAGAGCGAAATGAGCAGTGTGGTGAAGATGACCAACACGAAATGGCATTGAGTGAGAGAGCGAAATGAGCAGTGTGGTGAAGATGACCAACACGAAATGGCATTGAGTGAGAGCGAAATGAGCAGTGTGGTGAAGATGACCAACACGAAATGGCATTGAGTGAGAGCGAAATGAGCAGTGTGGTGAAGATGACCAACACGAAATGGCATTGAGTGAGAGCGAAATGAGCAGTGTGGTGAAGATGACCAACACGAAATGGCATTGAGTGAGAGCGAAATGAGCAGTGTGGTGAAGATGACCAACACGAAATGGCATTGAGTGAGAGCGAAATGAGCAGTGTGGTGAAGATGACCAACACGAAATGGCATTGAGTGAGAGCGAAATGAGCAGTGTGGTGAAGATGACCAACACGAAATGGCATTGATGAGTGAGAGCGAAATGAGCAGTGTGGTGAAGATGACCAACACGAAATGGCATTGAGTGAGAGCGAAATGAGCAGTGTGGTGAAGATGACCAACACGAAATGGCATTGAGTGAGAGCGAAATGAGCAGTGTGGTGAAGATGACCAACACGAAATGGCATTGAGTGAGAGCGAAATGAGCAGTGTGGTGAAGATGACCAACACGAAATGGCATTGAGTGAGAGCGAAATGAGCAGTGTGGTGAAGATGACCAACACGAAATGGCATTGAGTGAGAGCGAAATGAGCAGTGTGGTGAAGATGACCAACACGAAATGGCATTGAGTGAGAGCGAAATGAGCAGTGTGGTGAAGATGACCAACACGAAATGGCATTGAGTGAGAGCGAAATGAGCAGTGTGGTGAAGATGACCAACACGAAATGGCATTGAGTGAGAGCGAAATGAGCAGTGTGGTGAAGATGACCAACACGAAATGGCATTGAGTGAGTGAGAGCGAAATGAGCAGTGTGGTGAAGATGACCAACACGAAATGGCATTGAGTGAGAGCGAAATGAGCAGTGTGGTGAAGATGACCAACACGAAATGGCATTGAGTGAGTGAGAGCGAAATGAGCAGTGTGGTGAAGATGACCAACACGAAATGGCATTGAGTGAGAGCGAAATGAGCAGTGTGGTGAAGATGACCAACACGAAATGGCATTGAGTGAGAGCGAAATGAGCAGTGTGGTGAAGATGACCAACACGAAATGGCATTGAGTGAGAGCGAAATGAGCAGTGTGGTGAAGATGACCAACACGAAATGGCATTGAGTGAGAGCGAAATGAGCAGTGTGGTGAAGATGACCAACACGAAATGGCATTGAGTGAGAGCGAAATGAGCAGTGTGGTGAAGATGACCAACACGAAATGGCATTGAGTGAGAGCGAAATGAGCAGTGTGGTGAAGATGACCAACACGAAATGGCATTGAGTGAGAGCGAAATGAGCAGTGTGGTGAAGATGACCAACACGAAATGGCATTGAGTGAGAGCGAAATGAGCAGTGTGGTGAAGATGACCAACACGAAATGGCATTGAGTGAGAGCGAAATGAGCAGTGTGGTGAAGATGACCAACACGAAATGGCATTGAGTGAGAGCGAAATGAGCAGTGTGGTGAAGATGACCAACACGAAATGGCATTGAGTGAGAGCGAAATGAGCAGTGTGGTGAAGATGACCAACACGAAATGGCATTGAGTGAGAGCGAAATGAGCAGTGTGGTGAAGATGACCAACACGAAATGGCATTGAGTGAGAGCGAAATGAGCAGTGTGGTGAAGATGACCAACACGAAATGGCATTGAGTGAGAGCGAAATGAGCAGTGTGGTGAAGATGACCAACACGAAATGGCATTGAGTGAGAGCGAAATGAGCAGTGTGGTGAAGATGACCAACACGAAATGGCATTGAGTGAGAGCGAAATGAGCAGTGTGGTGAAGATGACCAACACGAAATGGCATTGAGTGAGAGCGAAATGAGCAGTGTGGTGAAGATGACCAACACGAAATGGCATTGATTGAGTGAGAGCGAAATGAGCAGTGTGGTGAAGATGACCAACACGAAATGGCATTGAGTGAGAGCGAAATGAGCAGTGTGGTGAAGATGACCAACACGAAATGGCATTGAGTGAGAGCGAAATGAGCAGTGTGGTGAAGATGACCAACACGAAATGGCATTGAGTGAGAGCGAAATGAGCAGTGTGGTGAAGATGACCAACACGAAATGGCATTGATTGAGTGAGAGCGAAATGAGCAGTGTGGTGAAGATGACCAACACGAAATGGCATTGAGTGAGAGCGAAATGAGCAGTGTGGTGAAGATGACCAACACGAAATGGCATTGAGTGAGTGAGAGCGAAATGAGCAGTGTGGTGAAGATGACCAACACGAAATGGCATTGAGTGAGAGCGAAATGAGCAGTGTGGTGAAGATGACCAACACGAAATTGGATTGAGTGAGAGCGAAATGAGCAGTGTGGTGAAGATGACCAACACGAAATGGCATTGAGTGAGAGCGAAATGAGCAGTGTGGTGAAGATGACCAACACGAAATGGCATTGAGTGAGAGCGAAATGAGCAGTGTGGTGAAGATGACCAACACGAAATGGCATTGAGTGAGAGCGAAATGAGCAGTGTGGTGAAGATGACCAACACGAAATGGCATTGAGTGAGAGCGAAATGAGCAGTGTGGTGAAGATGACCAACACGAAATGGCATTGAGTGAGAGCGAAATGAGCAGTGTGGTGAAGATGACCAACACGAAATGGCATTGAGTGAGAGCGAAATGAGCAGTGTGGTGAAGATGACCAACACGAAATGGCATTGAGTGAGAGCGAAATGAGCAGTGTGGTGAAGATGACCAACACGAAATGGCATTGAGTGAGAGCGAAATGAGCAGTGTGGTGAAGATGACCAACACGAAATGGCATTGAGTGAGAGCGAAATGAGCAGTGTGGTGAAGATGACCAACACGAAATGGCATTGATGAGAGCGAAATGAGCAGTGTGGTGAAGATGACCAACACGAAATGGCATTGAGTGAGAGCGAAATGAGCAGTGTGGTGAAGATGACCAACACGAAATGGCATTGATGAGTGAGCGAAATGAGCAGTGTGGTGAAGATGACCAACACGAAATGGCATTGATGAGAGCGAAATGAGCAGTGTGGTGAAGATGACCAACACGAAATGGCATTGAGTGAGTGAGAGCGAAATGAGCAGTGTGGTGAAGATGACCAACACGAAATGGCATTGATGAGAGAGCGAAATGAGCAGTGTGGTGAAGATGACCAACACGAAATGGCATTGATTGAGAGCGAAATGAGCAGTGTGGTGAAGATGACCAACACGAAATGGCATTGAGTGAGAGCGAAATGAGCAGTGTGGTGAAGATGACCAACACGAAATGGCATTGAAGTGAGAGCGAAATGAGCAGTGTGGTGAAGATGACCAACACGAAATGGCATTGAAGTGAGAGCGAAATGAGCAGTGTGGTGAAGATGACCAACACGAAATGGCATTGAGTGAGTGAGAGCGAAATGAGCAGTGTGGTGAAGATGACCAACACGAAATGGCATTGATGAGTGAGAGCGAAATGAGCAGTGTGGTGAAGATGACCAACACGAAATGGCATTGAGTGAGAGCGAAATGAGCAGTGTGGTGAAGATGACCAACACGAAATGGCATTGAGTGAGAGCGAAATGAGCAGTGTGGTGAAGATGACCAACACGAAATGGCATTGAGTGAGAGCGAAATGAGCAGTGTGGTGAAGATGACCAACACGAAATGGCATTGAGTGAGAGCGAAATGAGCAGTGTGGTGAAGATGACCAACACGAAATGGCATTGAGTGAGAGCGAAATGAGCAGTGTGGTGAAGATGACCAACACGAAATGGCATTGATTGAGTGAGAGCGAAATGAGCAGTGTGGTGAAGATGACCAACACGAAATGGCATTGATGAGTGAGAGCGAAATGAGCAGTGTGGTGAAGATGACCAACACGAAATGGCATTGATGAGTGAGAGCGAAATGAGCAGTGTGGTGAAGATGACCAACACGAAATGGCATTGATTGTGAGTGAGAGCGAAATGAGCAGTGTGGTGAAGATGACCAACACGAAATGGCATTGAGTGAGAGCGAAATGAGCAGTGTGGTGAAGATGACCAACACGAAATGGCATTGATGAGTGAGAGCGAAATGAGCAGTGTGGTGAAGATGACCAACACGAAATGGCATTGAGTGAGAGCGAAATGAGCAGTGTGGTGAAGATGACCAACACGAAATGGCATTGAGTGAGAGCGAAATGAGCAGTGTGGTGAAGATGACCAACACGAAATGGCATTGAGTGAGAGCGAAATGAGCAGTGTGGTGAAGATGACCAACACGAAATGGCATTGAGTGAGAGCGAAATGAGCAGTGTGGTGAAGATGACCAACACGAAATGGCATTGAGTGAGAGCGAAATGAGCAGTGTGGTGAAGATGACCAACACGAAATGGCATTGAGTGAGAGCGAAATGAGCAGTGTGGTGAAGATGACCAACACGAAATGGCATTGAGTGAGAGCGAAATGAGCAGTGTGGTGAAGATGACCAACACGAAATGGCATTGAGTGAGAGCGAAATGAGCAGTGTGGTGAAGATGACCAACACGAAATGGCATTGAGTGAGAGCGAAATGAGCAGTGTGGTGAAGATGACCAACACGAAATGGCATTGAGTGAGAGCGAAATGAGCAGTGTGGTGAAGATGACCAACACGAAATGGCATTGAGTGAGAGCGAAATGAGCAGTGTGGTGAAGATGACCAACACGAAATGGCATTGAGTGAGAGCGAAATGAGCAGTGTGGTGAAGATGACCAACACGAAATGGCATTGAGTGAGAGCGAAATGAGCAGTGTGGTGAAGATGACCAACACGAAATGGCATTGAGTGAGAGCGAAATGAGCAGTGTGGTGAAGATGACCAACACGAAATGGCATTGAGTGAGAGCGAAATGAGCAGTGTGGTGAAGATGACCAACACGAAATGGCATTGAGTGAGAGCGAAATGAGCAGTGTGGTGAAGATGACCAACACGAAATGGCATTGATGAGTGAGAGCGAAATGAGCAGTGTGGTGAAGATGACCAACACGAAATGGCATTGAGTGAGTGAGCGAAATGAGCAGTGTGGTGAAGATGACCAACACGAAATGGCATTGAGTGAGAGCGAAATGAGCAGTGTGGTGAAGATGACCAACACGAAATGGCATTGAGTGAGAGCGAAATGAGCAGTGTGGTGAAGATGACCAACACGAAATGGCATTGAGTGAGAGAGAGCGAAATGAGCAGTGTGGTGAAGATGACCAACACGAAATGGCATTGAGAGTGAGAGCGAAATGAGCAGTGTGGTGAAGATGACCAACACGAAATGGCATTGAGTGAGTGAGAGCGAAATGAGCAGTGTGGTGAAGATGACCAACACGAAATGGCATTGATTGAGTGAGAGCGAAATGAGCAGTGTGGTGAAGATGACCAACACGAAATGGCATTGAGTGAGTGAGAGCGAAATGAGCAGTGTGGTGAAGATGACCAACACGAAATGGCATTGATTGAGTGAGAGCGAAATGAGCAGTGTGGTGAAGATGACCAACACGAAATGGCATTGATGAGTGAGAGCGAAATGAGCAGTGTGGTGAAGATGACCAACACGAAATGGCATTGAGTGAGTGAGAGCGAAATGAGCAGTGTGGTGAAGATGACCAACACGAAATGGCATTGAGTGAGAGCGAAATGAGCAGTGTGGTGAAGATGACCAACACGAAATGGCATTGAGTGAGAGCGAAATGAGCAGTGTGGTGAAGATGACCAACACGAAATGGCATTGAGTTAGTGAGAGCGAAATGAGCAGTGTGGTGAAGATGACCAACACGAAATGGCATTGAGTGAGAGCGAAATGAGCAGTGTGGTGAAGATGACCAACACGAAATGGCATTGAGTGAGAGCGAAATGAGCAGTGTGGTGAAGATGACCAACACGAAATGGCATTGAGTGAGAGCGAAATGAGCAGTGTGGTGAAGATGACCAACACGAAATGGCATTGAGTGAGAGCGAAATGAGCAGTGTGGTGAAGATGACCAACACGAAATGGCATTGAGTGAGTGAGCGAAATGAGCAGTGTGGTGAAGATGACCAACACGAAATGGCATTGAGTGAGAGCGAAATGAGCAGTGTGGTGAAGATGACCAACACGAAATGGCATTGAGTGAGAGCGAAATGAGCAGTGTGGTGAAGATGACCAACACGAAATGGCATTGAGTGAGAGCGAAATGAGCAGTGTGGTGAAGATGACCAACACGAAATGGCATTGAGTGAGAGCGAAATGAGCAGTGTGGTGAAGATGACCAACACGAAATGGCATTGAGTGAGTGAGAGCGAAATGAGCAGTGTGGTGAAGATGACCAACACGAAATGGCATTGAGTGAGAGCGAAATGAGCAGTGTGGTGAAGATGACCAACACGAAATGGCATTGAGTGAGAGCGAAATGAGCAGTGTGGTGAAGATGACCAACACGAAATGGCATTGAGTGAGAGCGAAATGAGCAGTGTGGTGAAGATGACCAACACGAAATGGCATTGAGTGAGAGCGAAATGAGCAGTGTGGTGAAGATGACCAACACGAAATGGCATTGAGTGAGTGAGAGCGAAATGAGCAGTGTGGTGAAGATGACCAACACGAAATGGCATTGAGTGAGTGAGAGCGAAATGAGCAGTGTGGTGAAGATGACCAACACGAAATGGCATTGATGAGTGAGAGCGAAATGAGCAGTGTGGTGAAGATGACCAACACGAAATGGCATTGAGTGAGTGAGAGCGAAATGAGCAGTGTGGTGAAGATGACCAACACGAAATGGCATTGAGTGAGAGAGCGAAATGAGCAGTGTGGTGAAGATGACCAACACGAAATGGCATTGAGTGAGTGAGAGCGAAATGAGCAGTGTGGTGAAGATGACCAACACGAAATGGCATTGAGTGAGAGCGAAATGAGCAGTGTGGTGAAGATGACCAACACGAAATGGCATTGAGTGAGTGAGCGAAATGAGCAGTGTGGTGAAGATGACCAACACGAAATGGCATTGAGTGAGAGCGAAATGAGCAGTGTGGTGAAGATGACCAACACGAAATGGCATTGAGTGAGAGCGAAATGAGCAGTGTGGTGAAGATGACCAACACGAAATGGCATTGAGTGAGAGCGAAATGAGCATGTGGTGAAGATGACCAACACGAAATGGCATTGAGTGAGAGCGAAATGAGCAGTGTGGTGAAGATGACCAACACGAAATGGCATTGAGTGAGAGCGAAATGAGCAGTGTGGTGAAGATGACCAACACGAAATGGCATTGAGTGAGTGAGAGCGAAATGAGCAGTGTGGTGAAGATGACCAACACGAAATGGCATTGAGTGAGTGAGCGAAATGAGCAGTGTGGTGAAGATGACCAACACGAAATGGCATTGAGTGAGTGAGAGCGAAATGAGCAGTGTGGTGAAGATGACCAACACGAAATGGCATTGAGTGAGTGAGAGCGAAATGAGCAGTGTGGTGAAGATGACCAACACGAAATGGCATTGAGTGAGTGAGAGCGAAATGAGCAGTGTGGTGAAGATGACCAACACGAAATGGCATTGAGTGAGTGAGAGCGAAATGAGCAGTGTGGTGAAGATGACCAACACGAAATGGCATTGAGTGAGAGCGAAATGAGCAGTGTGGTGAAGATGACCAACACGAAATGGCATTGAGTGAGAGCGAAATGAGCAGTGTGGTGAAGATGACCAACACGAAATGGCATTGAGTGAGAGCGAAATGAGCAGTGTGGTGAAGATGACCAACACGAAATGGCATTGATTGAGAGCGAAATGAGCAGTGTGGTGAAGATGACCAACACGAAATGGCATTGAGTGAGTGAGAGCGAAATGAGCAGTGTGGTGAAGATGACCAACACGAAATGGCATTGAGTGAGAGCGAAATGAGCAGTGTGGTGAAGATGACCAACACGAAATGGCATTGATTGAGAGCGAAATGAGCAGTGTGGTGAAGATGACCAACACGAAATGGCATTGAGTGAGAGCGAAATGAGCAGTGTGGTGAAGATGACCAACACGAAATGGCATTGATTGTGAGAGCGAAATGAGCAGTGTGGTGAAGATGACCAACACGAAATGGCATTGAGTGAGTGAGAGCGAAATGAGCAGTGTGGTGAAGATGACCAACACGAAATGGCATTGATTGAGTGAGAGCGAAATGAGCAGTGTGGTGAAGATGACCAACACGAAATGGCATTGAGTGAGAGCGAAATGAGCAGTGTGGTGAAGATGACCAACACGAAATGGCATTGATTGAGTGAGAGCGAAATGAGCAGTGTGGTGAAGATGACCAACACGAAATGGCATTGAGTGAGAGCGAAATGAGCAGTGTGGTGAAGATGACCAACACGAAATGGCATTGAGTGAGAGCGAAATGAGCAGTGTGGTGAAGATGACCAACACGAAATGGCATTGAGTGAGAGCGAAATGAGCAGTGTGGTGAAGATGACCAACACGAAATGGCATTGAGTGAGTGAGAGCGAAATGAGCAGTGTGGTGAAGATGACCAACACGAAATGGCATTGAGTGAGAGCGAAATGAGCAGTGTGGTGAAGATGACCAACACGAAATGGCATTGAGTGAGAGCGAAATGAGCAGTGTGGTGAAGATGACCAACACGAAATGGCATTGATTGAGAGAGCGAAATGAGCAGTGTGGTGAAGATGACCAACACGAAATGGCATTGAGTGAGAGCGAAATGAGCAGTGTGGTGAAGATGACCAACACGAAATGGCATTGAGTGAGTGAGAGCGAAATGAGCAGTGTGGTGAAGATGACCAACACGAAATGGCATTGAGTGAGAGCGAAATGAGCAGTGTGGTGAAGATGACCAACACGAAATGGCATTGAGTGAGAGCGAAATGAGCAGTGTGGTGAAGATGACCAACACGAAATGGCATTGAGTGAGAGCGAATTGGGCAGTGTGGTGTATTCTGTAAATAACTCAGTCACCCTTTTTTTTCGTGTGACAAGGATTGACTACTTGTTAGATTGATAGGTTGAGGATTGAGTGAGAATATGACATGTGGTGCATTGTTGTCACCTGTCAAATCAGTCAGTGAGGCGTGACAAGGCTTGACAACTTGACAGCTTGACAGGTAGACAAGTGAGTGACACTCTAACATGTGGTGACTTGTTGTCAGCTGTCAAGTCAGTCAGTGAGGCGTGACAAGTCTTGCCAACCAGTCAGCTTGACTGGTGACAGCTTGACAGGTAGAAAAGTAAGTGACACTCTGACACGTGATGCATTGTTGTCATCTCTCAATTCACAGTCAGTCAGTGAGGCGTGACAAGGCTTGACAACCTGTCAGGTTGACAGGTGACAGCTTGACAGGTAGACAAGTGAGTGACCCTCTGACATGTGGTGCCTTGTTGTCACCTGTCAAGTCAGTCAGTGAGGCGTGGCAAGGCTTGACAACCTGTCAGCTTGACAGGTGACAGCTTGTCAGGTAGACAAGTGAGTGACACTCTGACATGTAGTGCATTGTTGTCACCCGTCAAGTCAGTAGGTGAGGCGTGACAAGGCTTGACAACCTGTCAGCTTGACAGGTGACAGCTTGACAGGTAGACAAGTGAGTGACACTCTGACATGTGGTGCTTTGTTGTCACCTCTCAAGTCAGTCAGTGGGTCGTGGCAAGGCGTGACACCCTGTCAGCTTGACAGGTGACAGCTGGACAGGTAGACAAGTGGGTGACACTCTGACATGTGGTGCATTGTGGTCAGCTGTCAAGTCAGTCAGCGAGGCGTGACAAGGCTTGACAACCTGTCAGCTTGACAGGTGCCAGCTTGACAGCTAGACAAGTGAGTGACACTCTGACATGTGGTGCATTGTTGTCAACTGTCAAGTCGGTCAGTGAGGTGTGACAAGGCTTGACAACCTGTCAGCTTGACAGGAGACAGCTTGACAGGTAGAAAAGTGAGTGACACTCTGACATGTGGTGCATGTTGTCCCGTCAATCAGTCAGTCAGTCACAGGCGGCGTGACAAGGCTTGACACCTGGCAGCTTGACAGTGACAGCTTGAGTGGTGGACAAGTGAGTGACACTCTGACATGTCGTGCATTGTTGTCAGCTTTCAAGTCAGTCAGTGAGGCGTGACAAGGCTTGACAACCTGTCAGCTTGACAGGTGACAGCTTGACAGGTAGACAAGTGAGTGACACTCTGACATGTGGTGCCTTGTTGTCAACTGTCATGTCAGGCAGTGAGGCGTGACAAGGCTTGACAACCTATCAGCTTGACAGGTGACAGCTTGACAGGTAGACAGCTGAGTGACACTCTGACATGTGGTGCATTGTTTTCACCTGTCAAGTCAGTCAGTGGGGCGTGACAAGGCTTGACAACCTGTCAGCTTGACAGGTAGACAGGTGAGTGACACTCTGGCATGTGGTGCATTGTTGTCACCTGTCAAATCAGTCAGTGAGGCGTGTGAAAAGGCTTGACAACCTCTCAGCTTGACAGGTGACAGCTTGACAGGTGACAGGTGAGTGACAATCTGGCATGTGGTGTATTGATTTCACGTGTCAAGTCAGTGAGTGAGGCGTGACAAGGCTTGTCTTCCTGTCAGCTTGACAGGAGACAGCTTGACAGGTAGACAAGTGAGTGACACTCTGACATGTGGTGCATTGTTGTCAGCTGTAAAGTCAGTCAGTGAGGCGTGACAAGGCTTGACAACCTGTCAGTTTGATAGGTGACAGCTTGACAGGTAGACAAGTGAGTGACACTCTGACATGTGGTGCCTTGTTGTCACCTGTCAAGTCAGTCAGTGAGGCGTGACAAGGCTTGACATCTTGACAGCTTGACAGGAGACAGCTTGACATGTAGACAAGTGAGTGACACTCTGACATTTGGTGCATTGTTGTCAGCTGTAAAGCCAGTCAGTAGGACGTGACAAGGCTTGACATCTTGTCAGCTTGACAGGAGACAGCTTGACAGGTAGACAAGTGAGTGACCATCTGACATGTGGTGCCTTGTTGTCAGCTGTCAAGTCAGTCAGTCGTGTTGGTGTAACAAGGCTTGACAACCTGTCAGATTGACAGGTAGAAGTGGGAGACCGGTGAGTGACACTCTGGCATGTGGTGCATTGTTTGTCACTGTCAAATCAGTCAGTGAGGCGTGTGAAAAGGCTTGACATGACACCCTCAGCACATTGGACAGGATGGTTGACAGCTTGACATGTAGAGAAGTGAGTGACACTCTGGCATGTGGTGTATTGATTTCACGTGTCAAGTCAGTGAGTGAGGCGTGACAAGGCTTGTCTTCCTGTCAGCTTGACAGGTGACAGCTTGACAGGTAGACAAGTGAGTGACACTCTGACATTGTGGTGCATTGTTGTCAGCTGTCAAGTCAGTCCAGGAGGCGTGACAAGGCTTGACAACCTGTCAGTTTGACAGGTGACAGCTTGACAGGTAGACAAGGAGTGACACTCTGACATGTGGTGCTTGTTGTCACTGTCAAGTCAGTCAGTGAGGCGTGACAAGGCTTGACAACCTGACAGCTTGACAGGAGACAGCTTGACATGTAGACAAGTGAGTGACACTCTGACATTGGTGCATTGTTGTCAGCTGTAAAGCCAGTCAGTAGGACGTGACAAGGCTTGACATCTGTCAGCTTGACAGGGACAGCTTGACAGTAGACAAGTGAGTGACACTCTGACATGTGGTGCATTGTTGTCAGCTGTCAAGTCAGTCAGGAGCGTGTAACAAGGCTTGACACTATTAGCTTGACTGGTGACAGCTTGACAGGTAGACAAGTGAGTGACACTCTGACATGTGGTGCATTGTTGTCACTCTTAAGTCAGTCAGTGAGGCGTGACAAGGTTGACAACCTGTCAGCTTGACAGGTGACAGCTTGACAGGTAGACAAGTGAGTGACACTCTGACATGTGGTGCATTGTTGTCACCTGTCAAGTCAGGTCAGTGAGGCGTGACAAGGAATTGACAACCTGTCTGTTGACAGGTGACAGCTTGACAGGTAGACAAGTGAGTGACACTCTGACATGTGGTGCTTGTTGTCACCTGTCAAGTCAGTCAGTGGGCGTTGAAAGGCTTGACAAACCTGTCAGCTTGACAGGTGACAGTGGGACAGGGACAGGTGAGTGACACTCTGGCATGTGGTGCATTGTTTCACTGTCAATTCAGTAGTGAGGCGTGAACAAGGCTTGACAACCTGTCAGCTTGACAGGTGACAGCTTGACAGGTAGACAAGTGAGTGACACTCTGACATGTGTGTATTGTTCACTGTCAAGTCAGTCAGTGAGGCGTGACAGGCTTGACACCTGCAGCTTGACAGGTGACAGTGACAGGTAGACAAGTGAGTGACACTCTGACATGTGGTGCATTGTTGTCACCTGTCAAGTCAGTCAGTGAGCGGACAAGGCTTGACAACCTGTCAGCTTGACAGGTGACAGCTTGACAGGTAGACAAGTGAGTGACACTCTGACATGTGGTGCATTGTTTGTCACCTGTCAAGTCAGTCAGTGAGGCGTGGTGACAAGGCTTGACAACCTGTCAGCTTGACAGGTGACAGCTTGACAGGTAGACAAGTGAGTGACACTCTGACATGTGGTGCATTGTTGTCATGTCAAGTCAGTCAGTGAGGCGTGACAAGGCTTGACAACCTGCAGCTTGACAGGTGACAGCTTGACAGGTAGACAAGTGAGTGACACTCTGACATGTGGTGCATTTTGTCACCTGTCAAGTCAGTCAGTGAGGCGTGACAAGGCTTGACAACCTGTCAGCTTGACAGGTGACAGCTTGACAGTAGACAAGTGAGTGACACTCTGACATGGGGCATTGTTGTCACCTGTCAAGTCAGTCAGTGAGGCGTGAAGGCTTGACAACCTGTCAGCTTGACAGGTGACAGCTTGACAGGTAGACAAGTGAGTGACACTCTGACATGTGGTGCATGTTGTCACCTTCAAGTCAGTCAGTGAGGCGTGACAAGGCTTGACAACCTGTCAGCTTGACAGGTGACAGCTTGACAGGTAGACAAGTGAGTGACACTCTGACATGTGGTGCATTGTTGTCACCTGTCAAGTCAGTCAAGGAGGGACAAGGCTTGACAACCTGTCAGCTTGACAGGTGACAGCTTGACAGGTAGACAAGTGAGTGACACTCTGACATGTGGTGCTTGTTTCACCTGTCAAGTCAGTCAGTGAGGCGTGACAAGGCTTGACAACCTGCAGCTTGACAGGTGACAGCTTGACAGGTAGACAAGTGAGTGACACTCTGACATGTGGTGCATTGTTTGTCACCTGTCAAGTCAGTCAGTGAGGCGTGCAAGGCTTGACAACCTGTCAGCTTGACAGGTGACAGCTTGACAGGTAGACAAGTGAGTGACACTCTGACATGTGGTGCATTGTTGTCACCTGTCAAGTCAGTCAGTGAGGCGTGACAAGGCTTGACAACTGTCAGCTTGACAGGTGACAGCTTGACAGGTAGACAAGTGAGTGACACTCTGACATGTGTGTGGTGCATTGTTGTCACCTGAAGTCAGTCAGTGAGGCGTGACAAGCTTGACAACTGTCAGCTTGACAGGTGACAGCTTGACAGGTAGACAAGTGAGTGACACTCTGACATGTGGTGCATTGTTGTCACCCTGTCAAGTCAGTCAGTGAGGCGTGACAAGGCTTGACAACCTGCAGCTTGACAGGTGACAGCTTGACAGGTAGACAAGTGAGTGACACTCTGACATGTGGTGCATTGTTGTCACCTGTCAAGTCAGTCAGTGAGGCGTGACAAGGCTTGACAACTGTCAGCTTGACAGTGACAGCTTGACAGGTAGACAAGTGAGTGACACTTGACATGTGGTGCATTGTGTCACTGTCAAGTCAGTCAGTGAGGCGTGACAAGGCTTGACAACCTGTCGCTTGACAGGTGACAGCTTGACAGGTAGACAAGTGAGGACACTCTGACATGTGGTGCCTTGTTGTCACTGTCAAGTCAAGTCAAGGCGTGAGGCGTGACAAGGCTTGACAACCTGTCAGCTTGACAGGTGACAGCTTGACAGGTAGACAAGTGAGTGACACTCTGACATGTGGTGCATTTGTCCTGTCAAGTCAGTCAGTGGGGCGGTGACAAGGCTTG
This sequence comes from Taenia multiceps, assembly GCA_001923025.3. Classification (NCBI taxonomy): domain Eukaryota; kingdom Metazoa; phylum Platyhelminthes; class Cestoda; order Cyclophyllidea; family Taeniidae; genus Taenia; species Taenia multiceps. The sequence continues at coordinate 34,821 of MRSW03000524.1, forward strand.
ACAACCTGTCAGCTTGACAGGTGACAGCTTGACAGGTAGACAAGTGAGTGACACTCTGACATGTGGTGCATTGTTGCCTGTCAAAGTCAGTCAGTGAGGCGTGACAAGGCTTGACAACCTCTCAGCTTGACAGGTGACAGCTTGACAGGTAGAAGTGAGTGACACTCTGACATGTGTGGTGCTTTGTACCTGTCAAGTCAGTCAGTGAGGCGTGACAAGGCGTGACAACTGTCAGCTTGACAGGTGACAGCTTGACAGGTAGACAAGTGAGTGACACTCTGACATGTGGTGCATTGTTGTCACTGTCAAGTCAGTCAGTGAGGCGTGACAAGGCTTGACACCTGTCAGCTTGACAAGCAGTGACAGCTTGACAGGTAGACAAGTGATGACACTCTGACATGTGGTGCATTGTTGTCACCTGTCAATCAAGTCAGTTGAGGCGGCGGACAAGGCTTGACAACCTGTCAGCTTGACAGGTGACAG
>MRSW03000525.1:0-55666 GCA_001923025.3 Taenia multiceps
AAATTTAGCTTCACATCGTCGATTTAGCCCACGTGAACTCAGATTTGATGGTTAGATTGAAGAAATTTAGCTTCACTTCATCGATTTAGCCCACGTGAACTCAGATTTGATGGTTAGATTGAAGAAATTTAGCTTCACATTCAGTCGATTAGCCCACGTGAACTCAGATTTGATGGTTAGATTGAAGAAATTTAGCTTCACATTCGTCGATTAGCCCACGTGAACTCAGATTTGATGGTTAGATTGAAGAAATTTAGCTTCACATTCATCGATTTAGCCCACGTGAACTCGATTTGATGGTTGATTGAAGAAGAAATTTAGCTTCACATTCGTCGATTTAGCCCACGTGAACTCAGATTTGATGGTTAGATTGAAGAAATTTAGCTTCACATTCATCGATTTAGCCCACGTGAACTCAGATTTGATGGTTAGATTGAAGAAATTTAGCTTCACATTCGTCGATTTAGCCCACGTGAACTCAGATTTGATGGTTAGATTGAAGAAATTTAGCTTCACATTCGTCGATTTAGCCCACGTGAACTCAGATTTGATGGTTAGATTGAAGAAATTAGCTTCACATTCATCGATTAGCCCACGTGAACTCAGATTGATGGTTAGATTGAAGAAATTTAGCTTCACATTCATCGATTTAGCCCACGTGAACTCAGATTTGATGGTTAGATTGAAGAAATTTAGCTTCGCATTCATCGATTTAGCCCACGTGAACTCAGATTTGATGGTTAGATTGAAGAAATTTAGCTTCACATTCGTCGATTTAGCCCACGTGAACTCAGATTTGATGGTTAGATTGTAGAAATTTAGCTTCACATTCATCGATTTAGCCCACGTGAACTCAGATTTGATGGTTAGATTGAAGAAATTTAGCTTCACATTCGTCGATTTAGCCCACGTGAACTCAGATTTGATGGTTAGATTGAAGAAATTTAGCTTCACATTCATCGATTTAGCCCACGTGAACTCAGATTTGATGGTTAGATTGAAGAAATTTAGCTTCACATTCATCGATTTAGCCCACGTGAACTCAGATTTGATGGTTAGATTGAAGAAATTTAGCTTCACATTCGTCGATTTAGCCCACGTGAACTCAGATTTGATGGTTAGATTGAAGAAATTTAGCTTCACATTCATCGATTTAGCCCACGTGAACTCAGATTTGATGGTTAGATTGAAGAAATTTAGCTTCACATTCATCGATTTAGCCCACGTGAACTCAGATTTGATGGTTAGATTGAAGAAATTTAGCTTCACAATCGATTTAGCCCACGTGAACTCAGATTTGATGGTTAGATTGAAGAAATTTAGCTTCACATTCATCGATTTAGCCCACGTGAACTCAGATTTGATGGTTAGATTGAAGAAATTTAGCTTCACATTCATCGATTTAGCCCACGTGAACTCAGATTTGATGGTTAGATTGAAGAAATTTAGCTTCACATTCATCGATTTAGCCCACGTGAACTCAGATTTGATGGTTAGATTGAAGAAATTTAGCTTCACATTCGATTTAGCCCACGTGAACTCAGATTTGATGGTTAGATTGAAGAAATTTAGCTTCACATTCATCGATTTAGCCACGTGAACTCAGATTTGATGGTTAGATTGAAGAAATTTAGCTTCACATTCGTCGATTTAGCCCACGTGAACTCAGATTTGATGGTTAGATTGAAGAAATTTAGCTTCACATTCGTCGATTTAGCCCACGTGAACTCAGATTTGATGGTTAGATTGAAGAAATTTAGCTTCACATTCGTCGATTTAGCCCACGTGAACTCAGATTTGATGGTTAGATTGAAGAAATTTAGCTTCACATTCGTCGATTTAGCCCACGTGAACTCAGATTTGATGGTTAGATGAAGAAATTTAGCTTCACATTCATCGATTTAGCCCACGTGAACTCAGATTTGATGGTTAGATTGAAGAAATTTAGCTTCACATTCATCGATTTAGCCCACGTGAACTCAGATTGATGGTTAGATGAAGAAATTTAGCTTCACATTCATCGATTTAGCCCACGTGAACTCAGATTTGATGGTTAGATTGAAGAAATTTAGCTTCACATTCGTCGATTTAGCCCACGTGAACTCAGATTTGATGGTTAGATTGAAGAAATTTAGCTTCACATTCGATTTAGCCCACGTGAACTCAGATTTGATGGTTAGATTGAAGAAATTTAGCTTCACATTCGTCGATTTAGCCCACGTGAACTCAGATTTGATGGTTAGATTGAAGAAATTTAGCTTCACATTCGTCGATTTAGCCCACGTGAACTCAGATTTGATGGTTAGATTGAAGAAATTTAGCTTCACATTCGATTTAGCCCACGTGAACTCAGATTTGATGGTTAGATTGAAGAAATTTAGCTTCATTCATCGATTTAGCCCACGTGAACTCAGATTTGATGGTTAGATTGAAGAAATTTAGCTTCACATTCGTCGATTTAGCCCACGTGAACTCAGATTTGATGGTTAGATTGAAGAAATTTAGCTTCACATTCGTCGATTTAGCCCACGTGAACTCAGATTTGATGGTTAGATTGAAGAAATTTAGCTTCACATTCGTCGATTTAGCCCACGTGAACTCAGATTTGATGGTTAGATTGAAGAAATTTAGCTTCACATTCGTCGATTTAGCCCACGTGAACTCAGATTTGATGGTTAGATTGAAGAAATTTAGCTTCACATTCATCGATTTAGCCCACGTGAACTCAGATTTGATGGTTAGATTGAAGAAATTTAGCTTCACATTCGTCGATTTAGCCCACGTGAACTCAGATTTGATGGTTAGATTGAAGAAATTTAGCTTCACATTCGTCGATTTAGCCCACGTGAACTCAGATTTGATGGTTAGATTGAAGAAATTTAGCTTCACATTCATCGATTTAGCCCACGTGAACTCAGATTTGATGGTTAGATTGAAGAAATTTAGCTTCACATTCGTCGATTTAGCCCACGTGAACTCAGATTTGATGGTTAGATTGAAGAAATTTAGCTTCACATTCGTCGATTTAGCCCACGTGAACTCAGATTTGATGGTTAGATTGAAGAAATTTAGCTTCACATTCGTCGATTTAGCCCACGTGAACTCAGATTTGATGGTTAGATTGAAGAAATTTAGCTTCACATTCGTCGATTTAGCCCACGTGAACTCAGATTTGATGGTTAGATTGAAGAAATTTAGCTTCACATTCGTCGATTTAGCCCACGTGAACTCAGATTTGATGGTTAGATTGAAGAAATTTAGCTTCACATTCGTCGATTTAGCCCACGTGAACTCAGATTTGATGGTTAGATTGAAGAAATTTAGCTTCACATTCATCGATTTAGCCCACGTGAACTCAGATTTGATGGTTAGATTGAAGAAATTTAGCTTCACATTCGTCGATTTAGCCCACGTGAACTCAGATTTGATGGTTAGATTGAAGAAATTTAGCTTCACATTCATCGATTTAGCCCACGTGAACTCAGATTTGATGGTTAGATTGAAGAAATTTAGCTTCACATTCGTCGATTTAGCCCACGTGAACTCAGATTTGATGGTTAGATTGAAGAAATTTAGCTTCACATTCGTCGATTTAGCCCACGTGAACTCAGATTTGATGGTTAGATTGAAGAAATTTAGCTTCACATTCGTCGATTTAGCCCACGTGAACTCAGATTTGATGGTTAGATTGAAGAAATTTAGCTTCACATTCATCGATTTAGCCCACGTGAACTCAGATTTGATGGTTAGATTGAAGAAATTTAGCTTCACATTCGTCGATTTAGCCCACGTGAACTCAGATTTGATGGTTAGATTGAAGAAATTTAGCTTCACATTCGTCGATTTAGCCCACGTGAACTCAGATTTGATGGTTAGATTGAAGAAATTTAGCTTCACATTCATCGATTTAGCCCACGTGAACTCAGATTTGATGGTTAGATTGAAGAAATTTAGCTTCACATTCGTCGATTTAGCCCACGTGAACTCAGATTTGATGGTTAGATTGAAGAAATTTAGCTTCACATTCGTCGATTTAGCCCACGTGAACTCAGATTTGATGGTTAGATTGAAGAAATTTAGCTTCACATTCGTCGATTTAGCCCACGTGAACTCAGATTTGATGGTTAGATTGAAGAAATTTAGCTTCACATTCGTCGATTTAGCCCACGTGAACTCAGATTTGATGGTTAGATTGAAGAAATTTAGCTTCACATTCGTCGATTTAGCCCACGTGAACTCAGATTTGATGGTTAGATTGAAGAAATTTAGCTTCACATTCTCGATTTAGCCCACGTGAACTCAGATTTGATGGTTAGATTGAAGAAATTTAGCTTCACATTCGTCGATTTAGCCCACGTGAACTCAGATTTGATGGTTAGATTGAAGAAATTTAGCTTCACATTCGTCGATTTAGCCCACGTGAACTCAGATTTGATGGTTAGATTGAAGAAATTTAGCTTCACATTCGTCGATTTAGCCCACGTGAACTCAGATTTGATGGTTAGATTGAAGAAATTTAGCTTCACATTCGTCGATTTAGCCCACGTGAACTCAGATTTGATGGTTAGATTGAAGAAATTTAGCTTCACATTCGTCGATTTAGCCCACGTGAACTCAGATTTGATGGTTAGATTGAAGAAATTTAGCTTCACATTCGTCGATTTAGCCCACGTGAACTCAGATTTGATGGTTAGATTGAAGAAATTTAGCTTCACATTCGTCGATTTAGCCCACGTGAACTCAGATTTGATGGTTAGATTGAAGAAATTTAGCTTCACATTCATCGATTTAGCCCACGTGAACTCAGATTTGATGGTTAGATTGAAGAAATTTAGCTTCACATTCGTCGATTTAGCCCACGTGAACTCAGATTTGATGGTTAGATTGAAGAAATTTAGCTTCACATTCGTCGATTTAGCCCACGTGAACTCAGATTTGATGGTTAGATTGAAGAAATTTAGCTTCACATTCATCGATTTAGCCCACGTGAACTCAGATTTGATGGTTAGATTGAAGAAATTTAGCTTCACATTCGTCGATTTAGCCCACGTGAACTCAGATTTGATGGTTAGATTGAAGAAATTTAGCTTCACATTCATCGATTTAGCCCACGTGAACTCAGATTTGATGGTTAGATTGAAGAAATTTAGCTTCACATTCATCGATTTAGCCCACGTGAACTCAGATTTGATGGTTAGATTGAAGAAATTTAGCTTCACATTCGTCGATTTAGCCCACGTGAACTCAGATTTGATGGTTAGATTGAAGAAATTTAGCTTCACATTCGTCGATTTAGCCCACGTGAACTCAGATTTGATGGTTAGATTGAAGAAATTTAGCTTCACATTCGTCGATTTAGCCCACGTGAACTCAGATTTGATGGTTAGATTGAAGAAATTTAGCTTCACATTCGTCGATTTAGCCCACGTGAACTCAGATTTGATGGTTAGATTGAAGAAATTTAGCTTCACATTCGTCGATTTAGCCCACGTGAACTCAGATTTGATGGTTAGATTGAAGAAATTTAGCTTCACATTCGTCGATTTAGCCCACGTGAACTCAGATTTGATGGTTAGATTGAAGAAATTTAGCTTCACATTCGTCGATTTAGCCCACGTGAACTCAGATTTGATGGTTAGATTGAAGAAATTTAGCTTCACATTCGTCGATTTAGCCCACGTGAACTCAGATTTGATGGTTAGATTGAAGAAATTTAGCTTCACATTCGTCGATTTAGCCCACGTGAACTCAGATTTGATGGTTAGATTGAAGAAATTTAGCTTCACATTCGTCGATTTAGCCCACGTGAACTCAGATTTGATGGTTAGATTGAAGAAATTTAGCTTCACATTCGTCGATTTAGCCCACGTGAACTCAGATTTGATGGTTAGATTGAAGAAATTTAGCTTCACATTCGTCGATTTAGCCCACGTGAACTCAGATTTGATGGTTAGATTGAAGAAATTTAGCTTCACATTCGTCGATTTAGCCCACGTGAACTCAGATTTGATGGTTAGATTGAAGAAATTTAGCTTCACATTCGTCGATTTAGCCCACGTGAACTCAGATTTGATGGTTAGATTGAAGAAATTTAGCTTCACATTCGTCGATTTAGCCCACGTGAACTCAGATTTGATGGTTAGATTGAAGAAATTTAGCTTCACATTCATTTAGCCCACGTGAACTCAGATTTGATGGTTAGATTGAAGAAATTTAGCTTCACATTCGTCGATTTAGCCCACGTGAACTCAGATTTGATGGTTAGATTGAAGAAATTTAGCTTCACATTCGTCGATTTAGCCCACGTGAACTCAGATTTGATGGTTAGATTGAAGAAATTTAGCTTCACATTCATCGATTTAGCCCACGTGAACTCAGATTTGATGGTTAGATTGAAGAAATTTAGCTTCACATTCGTCGATTTAGCCCACGTGAACTCAGATTTGATGGTTAGATTGAAGAAATTTAGCTTCACATTCGTCGATTTAGCCCACGTGAACTCAGATTTGATGGTTAGATTGAAGAAATTTAGCTTCACATTCGTCGATTTAGCCCACGTGAACTCAGATTTGATGGTTAGATTGAAGAAATTTAGCTTCACATTCGTCGATTTAGCCCACGTGAACTCAGATTTGATGGTTAGATTGAAGAAATTTAGCTTCACATTCGTCGATTTAGCCCACGTGAACTCAGATTTGATGGTTAGATTGAAGAAATTTAGCTTCACATTCGTCGATTTAGCCCACGTGAACTCAGATTTGATGGTTAGATTGAAGAAATTTAGCTTCACATTCGTCGATTTAGCCCACGTGAACTCAGATTTGATGGTTAGATTGAAGAAATTTAGCTTCACATTCGTCGATTTAGCCCACGTGAACTCAGATTTGATGGTTAGATTGAAGAAATTTAGCTTCACATTCATCGATTTAGCCCACGTGAACTCAGATTTGATGGTTAGATTGAAGAAATTTAGCTTCACATTCGTCGATTTAGCCCACGTGAACTCAGATTTGATGGTTAGATTGAAGAAATTTAGCTTCACATTCGTCGATTTAGCCCACGTGAACTCAGATTTGATGGTTAGATTGAAGAAATTTAGCTTCACATTCGTCGATTTAGCCCACGTGAACTCAGATTTGATGGTTAGATTGAAGAAATTTAGCTTCACATTCGTCGATTTAGCCCACGTGAACTCAGATTTGATGGTTAGATTGAAGAAATTTAGCTTCACATTCGTCGATTTAGCCCACGTGAACTCAGATTTGATGGTTAGATTGAAGAAATTTAGCTTCACATTCGTCGATTTAGCCCACGTGAACTCAGATTTGATGGTTAGATTGAAGAAATTTAGCTTCACATTCGTCGATTTAGCCCACGTGAACTCAGATTTGATGGTTAGATTGAAGAAATTTAGCTTCACATTCGTCGATTTAGCCCACGTGAACTCAGATTTGATGGTTAGATTGAAGAAATTTAGCTTCACATTCATCGATTTAGCCCACGTGAACTCAGATTTGATGGTTAGATTGAAGAAATTTAGCTTCACATTCGTCGATTTAGCCCACGTGAACTCAGATTTGATGGTTAGATTGAAGAAATTTAGCTTCACATTCGTCGATTTAGCCCACGTGAACTCAGATTTGATGGTTAGATTGAAGAAATTTAGCTTCACATTCGTCGATTTAGCCCACGTGAACTCAGATTTGATGGTTAGATTGAAGAAATTTAGCTTCACATTCATCGATTTAGCCCACGTGAACTCAGATTTGATGGTTAGATTGAAGAAATTTAGCTTCACATTCGTCGATTTAGCCCACGTGAACTCAGATTTGATGGTTAGATTGAAGAAATTTAGCTTCACATTCGTCGATTTAGCCCACGTGAACTCAGATTTGATGGTTAGATTGAAGAAATTTAGCTTCACATTCGTCGATTTAGCCCACGTGAACTCAGATTTGATGGTTAGATTGAAGAAATTTAGCTTCACATTCGTCGATTTAGCCCACGTGAACTCAGATTTGATGGTTAGATTGAAGAAATTTAGCTTCACATTCGTCGATTTAGCCCACGTGAACTCAGATTTGATGGTTAGATTGAAGAAATTTAGCTTCACATTCGTCGATTTAGCCCACGTGAACTCAGATTTGATGGTTAGATTGAAGAAATTTAGCTTCACATTCGTCGATTTAGCCCACGTGAACTCAGATTTGATGGTTAGATTGAAGAAATTTAGCTTCACATTCGTCGATTTAGCCCACGTGAACTCAGATTTGATGGTTAGATTGAAGAAATTTAGCTTCACATTCGTCGATTTAGCCCACGTGAACTCAGATTTGATGGTTAGATTGAAGAAATTTAGCTTCACATTCATCGATTTAGCCCACGTGAACTCAGATTTGATGGTTAGATTGAAGAAATTTAGCTTCACATTCGTCGATTTAGCCCACGTGAACTCAGATTTGATGGTTAGATTGAAGAAATTTAGCTTCACATTCATCGATTTAGCCCACGTGAACTCAGATTTGATGGTTAGATTGAAGAAATTTAGCTTCACATTCGTCGATTTAGCCCACGTGAACTCAGATTTGATGGTTAGATTGAAGAAATTTAGCTTCACATTCGTCGATTTAGCCCACGTGAACTCAGATTTGATGGTTAGATTGAAGAAATTTAGCTTCACATTCGTCGATTTAGCCCACGTGAACTCAGATTTGATGGTTAGATTGAAGAAATTTAGCTTCACATTCATCGATTTAGCCCACGTGAACTCAGATTTGATGGTTAGATTGAAGAAATTTAGCTTCACATTCATCGATTTAGCCCACGTGAACTCAGATTTGATGGTTAGATTGAAGAAATTTAGCTTCACATTCATCGATTTAGCCCACGTGAACTCAGATTTGATGGTTAGATTGAAGAAATTTAGCTTCACATTCGTCGATTTAGCCCACGTGAACTCAGATTTGATGGTTAGATTGAAGAAATTTAGCTTCACATTCGTCGATTTAGCCCACGTGAACTCAGATTTGATGGTTAGATTGAAGAAATTTAGCTTCACATTCGTCGATTTAGCCCACGTGAACTCAGATTTGATGGTTAGATTGAAGAAATTTAGCTTCACATTCGTCGATTTAGCCCACGTGAACTCAGATTTGATGGTTAGATTGAAGAAATTTAGCTTCACATTCGTCGATTTAGCCCACGTGAACTCAGATTTGATGGTTAGATTGAAGAAATTTAGCTTCACATTCGTCGATTTAGCCCACGTGAACTCAGATTTGATGGTTAGATTGAAGAAATTTAGCTTCACATTCGTCGATTTAGCCCACGTGAACTCAGATTTGATGGTTAGATTGAAGAAATTTAGCTTCACATTCATCGATTTAGCCCACGTGAACTCAGATTTGATGGTTAGATTGAAGAAATTTAGCTTCACATTCGTCGATTTAGCCCACGTGAACTCAGATTTGATGGTTAGATTGAAGAAATTTAGCTTCACATTCATCGATTTAGCCCACGTGAACTCAGATTTGATGGTTAGATTGAAGAAATTTAGCTTCACATTCGTCGATTTAGCCCACGTGAACTCAGATTTGATGGTTAGATTGAAGAAATTTAGCTTCACATTCGTCGATTTAGCCCACGTGAACTCAGATTTGATGGTTAGATTGAAGAAATTTAGCTTCACATTCGTCGATTTAGCCCACGTGAACTCAGATTTGATGGTTAGATTGAAGAAATTTAGCTTCACATTCATCGATTTAGCCCACGTGAACTCAGATTTGATGGTTAGATTGAAGAAATTTAGCTTCACATTCGTCGATTTAGCCCACGTGAACTCAGATTTGATGGTTAGATTGAAGAAATTTAGCTTCACATTCGTCGATTTAGCCCACGTGAACTCAGATTTGATGGTTAGATTGAAGAAATTTAGCTTCACATTCGTCGATTTAGCCCACGTGAACTCAGATTTGATGGTTAGATTGAAGAAATTTAGCTTCACATTCGTCGATTTAGCCCACGTGAACTCAGATTTGATGGTTAGATTGAAGAAATTTAGCTTCACATTCGTCGATTTAGCCCACGTGAACTCAGATTTGATGGTTAGATTGAAGAAATTTAGCTTCACATTCGTCGATTTAGCCCACGTGAACTCAGATTTGATGGTTAGATTGAAGAAATTTAGCTTCACATTCGTCGATTTAGCCCACGTGAACTCAGATTTGATGGTTAGATTGAAGAAATTTAGCTTCACATTCATCGATTTAGCCCACGTGAACTCAGATTTGATGGTTAGATTGAAGAAATTTAGCTTCACATTCGTCGATTTAGCCCACGTGAACTCAGATTTGATGGTTAGATTGAAGAAATTTAGCTTCACATTCGTCGATTTAGCCCACGTGAACTCAGATTTGATGGTTAGATTGAAGAAATTTAGCTTCACATTCATCGATTTAGCCCACGTGAACTCAGATTTGATGGTTAGATTGAAGAAATTTAGCTTCACATTCGTCGATTTAGCCCACGTGAACTCAGATTTGATGGTTAGATTGAAGAAATTTAGCTTCACATTCGTCGATTTAGCCCACGTGAACTCAGATTTGATGGTTAGATTGAAGAAATTTAGCTTCACATTCGTCGATTTAGCCCACGTGAACTCAGATTTGATGGTTAGATTGAAGAAATTTAGCTTCACATTCGTCGATTTAGCCCACGTGAACTCAGATTTGATGGTTAGATTGAAGAAATTTAGCTTCACATTCGTCGATTTAGCCCACGTGAACTCAGATTTGATGGTTAGATTGAAGAAATTTAGCTTCACATTCGTCGATTTAGCCCACGTGAACTCAGATTTGATGGTTAGATTGAAGAAATTTAGCTTCACATTCATCGATTTAGCCCACGTGAACTCAGATTTGATGGTTAGATTGAAGAAATTTAGCTTCACATTCGTCGATTTAGCCCACGTGAACTCAGATTTGATGGTTAGATTGAAGAAATTTAGCTTCACATTCGTCGATTTAGCCCACGTGAACTCAGATTTGATGGTTAGATTGAAGAAATTTAGCTTCACATTCGTCGATTTAGCCCACGTGAACTCAGATTTGATGGTTAGATTGAAGAAATTTAGCTTCACATTCATCGATTTAGCCCACGTGAACTCAGATTTGATGGTTAGATTGAAGAAATTTAGCTTCACATTCGTCGATTTAGCCCACGTGAACTCAGATTTGATGGTTAGATTGAAGAAATTTAGCTTCACATTCGTCGATTTAGCCCACGTGAACTCAGATTTGATGGTTAGATTGAAGAAATTTAGCTTCACATTCATCGATTTAGCCCACGTGAACTCAGATTTGATGGTTAGATTGAAGAAATTTAGCTTCACATTCGTCGATTTAGCCCACGTGAACTCAGATTTGATGGTTAGATTGAAGAAATTTAGCTTCACATTCGTCGATTTAGCCCACGTGAACTCAGATTTGATGGTTAGATTGAAGAAATTTAGCTTCACATTCGTCGATTTAGCCCACGTGAACTCAGATTTGATGGTTAGATTGAAGAAATTTAGCTTCACATTCGTCGATTTAGCCCACGTGAACTCAGATTTGATGGTTAGATTGAAGAAATTTAGCTTCACATTCGTCGATTTAGCCCACGTGAACTCAGATTTGATGGTTAGATTGAAGAAATTTAGCTTCACATTCGTCGATTTAGCCCACGTGAACTCAGATTTGATGGTTAGATTGAAGAAATTTAGCTTCACATTCGTCGATTTAGCCCACGTGAACTCAGATTTGATGGTTAGATTGAAGAAATTTAGCTTCACATTCGTCGATTTAGCCCACGTGAACTCAGATTTGATGGTTAGATTGAAGAAATTTAGCTTCACATTCGTCGATTTAGCCCACGTGAACTCAGATTTGATGGTTAGATTGAAGAAATTTAGCTTCACATTCATCGATTTAGCCCACGTGAACTCAGATTTGATGGTTAGATTGAAGAAATTTAGCTTCACATTCGTCGATTTAGCCCACGTGAACTCAGATTTGATGGTTAGATTGAAGAAATTTAGCTTCACATTCGTCGATTTAGCCCACGTGAACTCAGATTTGATGGTTAGATTGAAGAAATTTAGCTTCACATTCGTCGATTTAGCCCACGTGAACTCAGATTTGATGGTTAGATTGAAGAAATTTAGCTTCACATTCGTCGATTTAGCCCACGTGAACTCAGATTTGATGGTTAGATTGAAGAAATTTAGCTTCACATTCGTCGATTTAGCCCACGTGAACTCAGATTTGATGGTTAGATTGAAGAAATTTAGCTTCACATTCGTCGATTTAGCCCACGTGAACTCAGATTTGATGGTTAGATTGAAGAAATTTAGCTTCACATTCGTCGATTTAGCCCACGTGAACTCAGATTTGATGGTTAGATTGAAGAAATTTAGCTTCACATTCGTCGATTTAGCCCACGTGAACTCAGATTTGATGGTTAGATTGAAGAAATTTAGCTTCACATTCGTCGATTTAGCCCACGTGAACTCAGATTTGATGGTTAGATTGAAGAAATTTAGCTTCACATTCGTCGATTTAGCCCACGTGAACTCAGATTTGATGGTTAGATTGAAGAAATTTAGCTTCACATTCGTCGATTTAGCCCACGTGAACTCAGATTTGATGGTTAGATTGAAGAAATTTAGCTTCACATTCGTCGATTTAGCCCACGTGAACTCAGATTTGATGGTTAGATTGAAGAAATTTAGCTTCACATTCATCGATTTAGCCCACGTGAACTCAGATTTGATGGTTAGATTGAAGAAATTTAGCTTCACATTCATCGATTTAGCCCACGTGAACTCAGATTTGATGGTTAGATTGAAGAAATTTAGCTTCACATTCGTCGATTTAGCCCACGTGAACTCAGATTTGATGGTTAGATTGAAGAAATTTAGCTTCACATTCGTCGATTTAGCCCACGTGAACTCAGATTTGATGGTTAGATTGAAGAAATTTAGCTTCACATTCGTCGATTTAGCCCACGTGAACTCAGATTTGATGGTTAGATTGAAGAAATTTAGCTTCACATTCGTCGATTTAGCCCACGTGAACTCAGATTTGATGGTTAGATTGAAGAAATTTAGCTTCACATTCGTCGATTTAGCCCACGTGAACTCAGATTTGATGGTTAGATTGAAGAAATTTAGCTTCACATTCATCGATTTAGCCCACGTGAACTCAGATTTGATGGTTAGATTGAAGAAATTTAGCTTCACATTCGTCGATTTAGCCCACGTGAACTCAGATTTGATGGTTAGATTGAAGAAATTTAGCTTCACATTCGTCGATTTAGCCCACGTGAACTCAGATTTGATGGTTAGATTGAAGAAATTTAGCTTCACATTCGTCGATTTAGCCCACGTGAACTCAGATTTGATGGTTAGATTGAAGAAATTTAGCTTCACATTCGTCGATTTAGCCCACGTGAACTCAGATTTGATGGTTAGATTGAAGAAATTTAGCTTCACATTCGTCGATTTAGCCCACGTGAACTCAGATTTGATGGTTAGATTGAAGAAATTTAGCTTCACATTCGTCGATTTAGCCCACGTGAACTCAGATTTGATGGTTAGATTGAAGAAATTTAGCTTCACATTCGTCGATTTAGCCCACGTGAACTCAGATTTGATGGTTAGATTGAAGAAATTTAGCTTCACATTCGTCGATTTAGCCCACGTGAACTCAGATTTGATGGTTAGATTGAAGAAATTTAGCTTCACATTCGTCGATTTAGCCCACGTGAACTCAGATTTGATGGTTAGATTGAAGAAATTTAGCTTCACATTCGTCGATTTAGCCCACGTGAACTCAGATTTGATGGTTAGATTGAAGAAATTTAGCTTCACATTCGTCGATTTAGCCCACGTGAACTCAGATTTGATGGTTAGATTGAAGAAATTTAGCTTCACATTCATCGATTTAGCCCACGTGAACTCAGATTTGATGGTTAGATTGAAGAAATTTAGCTTCACATTCGTCGATTTAGCCCACGTGAACTCAGATTTGATGGTTAGATTGAAGAAATTTAGCTTCACATTCGATTTAGCCCACGTGAACTCAGATTTGATGGTTAGATTGAAGAAATTTAGCTTCACATTCATCGATTTAGCCCACGTGAACTCAGATTTGATGGTTAGATTGAAGAAATTTAGCTTCACATTCGTCGATTTAGCCCACGTGAACTCAGATTTGATGGTTAGATTGAAGAAATTTAGCTTCACATTCGTCGATTTAGCCCACGTGAACTCAGATTTGATGGTTAGATTGAAGAAATTTAGCTTCACATTCGTCGATTTAGCCCACGTGAACTCAGATTTGATGGTTAGATTGAAGAAATTTAGCTTCACATTCGTCGATTTAGCCCACGTGAACTCAGATTTGATGGTTAGATTGAAGAAATTTAGCTTCACATTCGTCGATTTAGCCCACGTGAACTCAGATTTGATGGTTAGATTGAAGAAATTTAGCTTCACATTCGTCGATTTAGCCCACGTGAACTCAGATTTGATGGTTAGATTGAAGAAATTTAGCTTCACATTCGTCGATTTAGCCCACGTGAACTCAGATTTGATGGTTAGATTGAAGAAATTTAGCTTCACATTCGTCGATTTAGCCCACGTGAACTCAGATTTGATGGTTAGATTGAAGAAATTTAGCTTCACATTCGTCGATTTAGCCCACGTGAACTCAGATTTGATGGTTAGATTGAAGAAATTTAGCTTCACATTCGTCGATTTAGCCCACGTGAACTCAGATTTGATGGTTAGATTGAAGAAATTTAGCTTCACATTCGTCGATTTAGCCCACGTGAACTCAGATTTGATGGTTAGATTGAAGAAATTTAGCTTCACATTCATCGATTTAGCCCACGTGAACTCAGATTTGATGGTTAGATTGAAGAAATTTAGCTTCACATTCGTCGATTTAGCCCACGTGAACTCAGATTTGATGGTTAGATTGAAGAAATTTAGCTTCACATTCGTCGATTTAGCCCACGTGAACTCAGATTTGATGGTTAGATTGAAGAAATTTAGCTTCACATTCATCGATTTAGCCCACGTGAACTCAGATTTGATGGTTAGATTGAAGAAATTTAGCTTCACATTCGTCGATTTAGCCCACGTGAACTCAGATTTGATGGTTAGATTGAAGAAATTTAGCTTCACATTCGTCGATTTAGCCCACGTGAACTCAGATTTGATGGTTAGATTGAAGAAATTTAGCTTCACATTCGTCGATTTAGCCCACGTGAACTCAGATTTGATGGTTAGATTGAAGAAATTTAGCTTCACATTCGTCGATTTAGCCCACGTGAACTCAGATTTGATGGTTAGATTGAAGAAATTTAGCTTCACATTCGTCGATTTAGCCCACGTGAACTCAGATTTGATGGTTAGATTGAAGAAATTTAGCTTCACATTCGTCGATTTAGCCCACGTGAACTCAGATTTGATGGTTAGATTGAAGAAATTTAGCTTCACATTCGTCGATTTAGCCCACGTGAACTCAGATTTGATGGTTAGATTGAAGAAATTTAGCTTCACATTCGTCGATTTAGCCCACGTGAACTCAGATTTGATGGTTAGATTGAAGAAATTTAGCTTCACATTCGTCGATTTAGCCCACGTGAACTCAGATTTGATGGTTAGATTGAAGAAATTTAGCTTCACATTCGTCGATTTAGCCCACGTGAACTCAGATTTGATGGTTAGATTGAAGAAATTTAGCTTCACATTCGTCGATTTAGCCCACGTGAACTCAGATTTGATGGTTAGATTGAAGAAATTTAGCTTCACATTCGTCGATTTAGCCCACGTGAACTCAGATTTGATGGTTAGATTGAAGAAATTTAGCTTCACATTCATCGATTTAGCCCACGTGAACTCAGATTTGATGGTTAGATTGAAGAAATTTAGCTTCACATTCGTCGATTTAGCCCACGTGAACTCAGATTTGATGGTTAGATTGAAGAAATTTAGCTTCACATTCGTCGATTTAGCCCACGTGAACTCAGATTTGATGGTTAGATTGAAGAAATTTAGCTTCACATTCGTCGATTTAGCCCACGTGAACTCAGATTTGATGGTTAGATTGAAGAAATTTAGCTTCACATTCGTCGATTTAGCCCACGTGAACTCAGATTTGATGGTTAGATTGAAGAAATTTAGCTTCACATTCGTCGATTTAGCCCACGTGAACTCAGATTTGATGGTTAGATTGAAGAAATTTAGCTTCACATTCGTCGATTTAGCCCACGTGAACTCAGATTTGATGGTTAGATTGAAGAAATTTAGCTTCACATTCATCGATTTAGCCCACGTGAACTCAGATTTGATGGTTAGATTGAAGAAATTTAGCTTCACATTCATCGATTTAGCCCACGTGAACTCAGATTTGATGGTTAGATTGAAGAAATTTAGCTTCACATTCATCGATTTAGCCCACGTGAACTCAGATTTGATGGTTAGATTGAAGAAATTTAGCTTCACATTCGTCGATTTAGCCCACGTGAACTCAGATTTGATGGTTAGATTGAAGAAATTTAGCTTCACATTCGTCGATTTAGCCCACGTGAACTCAGATTTGATGGTTAGATTGAAGAAATTTAGCTTCACATTCATCGATTTAGCCCACGTGAACTCAGATTTGATGGTTAGATTGAAGAAATTTAGCTTCACATTCGTCGATTTAGCCCACGTGAACTCAGATTTGATGGTTAGATTGAAGAAATTTAGCTTCACATTCGTCGATTTAGCCCACGTGAACTCAGATTTGATGGTTAGATTGAAGAAATTTAGCTTCACATTCATCGATTTAGCCCACGTGAACTCAGATTTGATGGTTAGATTGAAGAAATTTAGCTTCACATTCATCGATTTAGCCCACGTGAACTCAGATTTGATGGTTAGATTGAAGAAATTTAGCTTCACATTCGTCGATTTAGCCCACGTGAACTCAGATTTGATGGTTAGATTGAAGAAATTTAGCTTCACATTCATCGATTTAGCCCACGTGAACTCAGATTTGATGGTTAGATTGAAGAAATTTAGCTTCACATTCGTCGATTTAGCCCACGTGAACTCAGATTTGATGGTTAGATTGAAGAAATTTAGCTTCACATTCGTCGATTTAGCCCACGTGAACTCAGATTTGATGGTTAGATTGAAGAAATTTAGCTTCACATTCGTCGATTTAGCCCACGTGAACTCAGATTTGATGGTTAGATTGAAGAAATTTAGCTTCACATTCGTCGATTTAGCCCACGTGAACTCAGATTTGATGGTTAGATTGAAGAAATTTAGCTTCACATTCGTCGATTTAGCCCACGTGAACTCAGATTTGATGGTTAGATTGAAGAAATTTAGCTTCACATTCGTCGATTTAGCCCACGTGAACTCAGATTTGATGGTTAGATTGAAGAAATTTAGCTTCACATTCGTCGATTTAGCCCACGTGAACTCAGATTTGATGGTTAGATTGAAGAAATTTAGCTTCACATTCTCGATTTAGCCCACGTGAACTCAGATTTGATGGTTAGATTGAAGAAATTTAGCTTCACATTCGTCGATTTAGCCCACGTGAACTCAGATTTGATGGTTAGATTGAAGAAATTTAGCTTCACATTCATCGATTTAGCCCACGTGAACTCAGATTTGATGGTTAGATTGAAGAAATTTAGCTTCACATTCATCGATTTAGCCCACGTGAACTCAGATTTGATGGTTAGATTGAAGAAATTTAGCTTCACATTCGTCGATTTAGCCCACGTGAACTCAGATTTGATGGTTAGATTGAAGAAATTTAGCTTCACATTCGTCGATTTAGCCCACGTGAACTCAGATTTGATGGTTAGATTGAAGAAATTTAGCTTCACATTCGTCGATTTAGCCCACGTGAACTCAGATTTGATGGTTAGATTGAAGAAATTTAGCTTCACATTCGTCGATTTAGCCCACGTGAACTCAGATTTGATGGTTAGATTGAAGAAATTTAGCTTCACATTCGTCGATTTAGCCCACGTGAACTCAGATTTGATGGTTAGATTGAAGAAATTTAGCTTCACATTCATCGATTTAGCCCACGTGAACTCAGATTTGATGGTTAGATTGAAGAAATTTAGCTTCACATTCGTCGATTTAGCCCACGTGAACTCAGATTTGATGGTTAGATTGAAGAAATTTAGCTTCACATTCGTCGATTTAGCCCACGTGAACTCAGATTTGATGGTTAGATTGAAGAAATTTAGCTTCACATTCGTCGATTTAGCCCACGTGAACTCAGATTTGATGGTTAGATTGAAGAAATTTAGCTTCACATTCGTCGATTTAGCCCACGTGAACTCAGATTTGATGGTTAGATTGAAGAAATTTAGCTTCACATTCGTCGATTTAGCCCACGTGAACTCAGATTTGATGGTTAGATTGAAGAAATTTAGCTTCACATTCGTCGATTTAGCCCACGTGAACTCAGATTTGATGGTTAGATTGAAGAAATTTAGCTTCACATTCGTCGATTTAGCCCACGTGAACTCAGATTTGATGGTTAGATTGAAGAAATTTAGCTTCACATTCGTCGATTTAGCCCACGTGAACTCAGATTTGATGGTTAGATTGAAGAAATTTAGCTTCACATTCGTCGATTTAGCCCACGTGAACTCAGATTTGATGGTTAGATTGAAGAAATTTAGCTTCACATTCATCGATTTAGCCCACGTGAACTCAGATTTGATGGTTAGATTGAAGAAATTTAGCTTCACATTCGTCGATTTAGCCCACGTGAACTCAGATTTGATGGTTAGATTGAAGAAATTTAGCTTCACATTCATCGATTTAGCCCACGTGAACTCAGATTTGATGGTTAGATTGAAGAAATTTAGCTTCACATTCGTCGATTTAGCCCACGTGAACTCAGATTTGATGGTTAGATTGAAGAAATTTAGCTTCACATTCATCGATTTAGCCCACGTGAACTCAGATTTGATGGTTAGATTGAAGAAATTTAGCTTCACATTCGTCGATTTAGCCCACGTGAACTCAGATTTGATGGTTAGATTGAAGAAATTTAGCTTCACATTCGTCGATTTAGCCCACGTGAACTCAGATTTGATGGTTAGATTGAAGAAATTTAGCTTCACATTCGTCGATTTAGCCCACGTGAACTCAGATTTGATGGTTAGATTGAAGAAATTTAGCTTCACATTCGTCGATTTAGCCCACGTGAACTCAGATTTGATGGTTAGATTGAAGAAATTTAGCTTCACATTCGTCGATTTAGCCCACGTGAACTCAGATTTGATGGTTAGATTGAAGAAATTTAGCTTCACATTCGTCGATTTAGCCCACGTGAACTCAGATTTGATGGTTAGATTGAAGAAATTTAGCTTCACATTCTCGATTTAGCCCACGTGAACTCAGATTTGATGGTTAGATTGAAGAAATTTAGCTTCACATTCGTCGATTTAGCCCACGTGAACTCAGATTTGATGGTTAGATTGAAGAAATTTAGCTTCACATTCGTCGATTTAGCCCACGTGAACTCAGATTTGATGGTTAGATTGAAGAAATTTAGCTTCACATTCGTCGATTTAGCCCACGTGAACTCAGATTTGATGGTTAGATTGAAGAAATTTAGCTTCACATTCGTCGATTTAGCCCACGTGAACTCAGATTTGATGGTTAGATTGAAGAAATTTAGCTTCACATTCGTCGATTTAGCCCACGTGAACTCAGATTTGATGGTTAGATTGAAGAAATTTAGCTTCACATTCGTCGATTTAGCCCACGTGAACTCAGATTTGATGGTTAGATTGAAGAAATTTAGCTTCACATTCGTCGATTTAGCCCACGTGAACTCAGATTTGATGGTTAGATTGAAGAAATTTAGCTTCACATTCGTCGATTTAGCCCACGTGAACTCAGATTTGATGGTTAGATTGAAGAAATTTAGCTTCACATTCGTCGATTTAGCCCACGTGAACTCAGATTTGATGGTTAGATTGAAGAAATTTAGCTTCACATTCGTCGATTTAGCCCACGTGAACTCAGATTTGATGGTTAGATTGAAGAAATTTAGCTTCACATTCGTCGATTTAGCCCACGTGAACTCAGATTTGATGGTTAGATTGAAGAAATTTAGCTTCACATTCGTCGATTTAGCCCACGTGAACTCAGATTTGATGGTTAGATTGAAGAAATTTAGCTTCACATTCGTCGATTTAGCCCACGTGAACTCAGATTTGATGGTTAGATTGAAGAAATTTAGCTTCACATTCATCGATTTAGCCCACGTGAACTCAGATTTGATGGTTAGATTGAAGAAATTTAGCTTCACATTCGTCGATTTAGCCCACGTGAACTCAGATTTGATGGTTAGATTGAAGAAATTTAGCTTCACATTCGTCGATTTAGCCCACGTGAACTCAGATTTGATGGTTAGATTGAAGAAATTTAGCTTCACATTCGTCGATTTAGCCCACGTGAACTCAGATTTGATGGTTAGATTGAAGAAATTTAGCTTCACATTCGTCGATTTAGCCCACGTGAACTCAGATTTGATGGTTAGATTGAAGAAATTTAGCTTCACATTCGTCGATTTAGCCCACGTGAACTCAGATTTGATGGTTAGATTGAAGAAATTTAGCTTCACATTCGTCGATTTAGCCCACGTGAACTCAGATTTGATGGTTAGATTGAAGAAATTTAGCTTCACATTCGTCGATTTAGCCCACGTGAACTCAGATTTGATGGTTAGATTGAAGAAATTTAGCTTCACATTCGTCGATTTAGCCCACGTGAACTCAGATTTGATGGTTAGATTGAAGAAATTTAGCTTCACATTCGTCGATTTAGCCCACGTGAACTCAGATTTGATGGTTAGATTGAAGAAATTTAGCTTCACATTCGTCGATTTAGCCCACGTGAACTCAGATTTGATGGTTAGATTGAAGAAATTTAGCTTCACATTCGTCGATTTAGCCCACGTGAACTCAGATTTGATGGTTAGATTGAAGAAATTTAGCTTCACATTCGTCGATTTAGCCCACGTGAACTCAGATTTGATGGTTAGATTGAAGAAATTTAGCTTCACATTCGTCGATTTAGCCCACGTGAACTCAGATTTGATGGTTAGATTGAAGAAATTTAGCTTCACATTCGTCGATTTAGCCCACGTGAACTCAGATTTGATGGTTAGATTGAAGAAATTTAGCTTCACATTCGTCGATTTAGCCCACGTGAACTCAGATTTGATGGTTAGATTGAAGAAATTTAGCTTCACATTCATCGATTTAGCCCACGTGAACTCAGATTTGATGGTTAGATTGAAGAAATTTAGCTTCACATTCGTCGATTTAGCCCACGTGAACTCAGATTTGATGGTTAGATTGAAGAAATTTAGCTTCACATTCGTCGATTTAGCCCACGTGAACTCAGATTTGATGGTTAGATTGAAGAAATTTAGCTTCACATTCATCGATTTAGCCCACGTGAACTCAGATTTGATGGTTAGATTGAAGAAATTTAGCTTCACATTCGTCGATTTAGCCCACGTGAACTCAGATTTGATGGTTAGATTGAAGAAATTTAGCTTCACATTCGTCGATTTAGCCCACGTGAACTCAGATTTGATGGTTAGATTGAAGAAATTTAGCTTCACATTCGTCGATTTAGCCCACGTGAACTCAGATTTGATGGTTAGATTGAAGAAATTTAGCTTCACATTCGTCGATTTAGCCCACGTGAACTCAGATTTGATGGTTAGATTGAAGAAATTTAGCTTCACATTCGTCGATTTAGCCCACGTGAACTCAGATTTGATGGTTAGATTGAAGAAATTTAGCTTCACATTCGTCGATTTAGCCCACGTGAACTCAGATTTGATGGTTAGATTGAAGAAATTTAGCTTCACATTCGTCGATTTAGCCCACGTGAACTCAGATTTGATGGTTAGATTGAAGAAATTTAGCTTCACATTCGTCGATTTAGCCCACGTGAACTCAGATTTGATGGTTAGATTGAAGAAATTTAGCTTCACATTCGTCGATTTAGCCCACGTGAACTCAGATTTGATGGTTAGATTGAAGAAATTTAGCTTCACATTCGTCGATTTAGCCCACGTGAACTCAGATTTGATGGTTAGATTGAAGAAATTTAGCTTCACATTCGTCGATTTAGCCCACGTGAACTCAGATTTGATGGTTAGATTGAAGAAATTTAGCTTCACATTCGTCGATTTAGCCCACGTGAACTCAGATTTGATGGTTAGATTGAAGAAATTTAGCTTCACATTCGTCGATTTAGCCCACGTGAACTCAGATTTGATGGTTAGATTGAAGAAATTTAGCTTCACATTCGTCGATTTAGCCCACGTGAACTCAGATTTGATGGTTAGATTGAAGAAATTTAGCTTCACATTCATCGATTTAGCCCACGTGAACTCAGATTTGATGGTTAGATTGAAGAAATTTAGCTTCACATTCGTCGATTTAGCCCACGTGAACTCAGATTTGATGGTTAGATTGAAGAAATTTAGCTTCACATTCGTCGATTTAGCCCACGTGAACTCAGATTTGATGGTTAGATTGAAGAAATTTAGCTTCACATTCGTCGATTTAGCCCACGTGAACTCAGATTTGATGGTTAGATTGAAGAAATTTAGCTTCACATTCGTCGATTTAGCCCACGTGAACTCAGATTTGATGGTTAGATTGAAGAAATTTAGCTTCACATTCGTCGATTTAGCCCACGTGAACTCAGATTTGATGGTTAGATTGAAGAAATTTAGCTTCACATTCATCGATTTAGCCCACGTGAACTCAGATTTGATGGTTAGATTGAAGAAATTTAGCTTCACATTCGTCGATTTAGCCCACGTGAACTCAGATTTGATGGTTAGATTGAAGAAATTTAGCTTCACATTCGTCGATTTAGCCCACGTGAACTCAGATTTGATGGTTAGATTGAAGAAATTTAGCTTCACATTCGTCGATTTAGCCCACGTGAACTCAGATTTGATGGTTAGATTGAAGAAATTTAGCTTCACATTCATCGATTTAGCCCACGTGAACTCAGATTTGATGGTTAGATTGAAGAAATTTAGCTTCACATTCGTCGATTTAGCCCACGTGAACTCAGATTTGATGGTTAGATTGAAGAAATTTAGCTTCACATTCGTCGATTTAGCCCACGTGAACTCAGATTTGATGGTTAGATTGAAGAAATTTAGCTTCACATTCGTCGATTTAGCCCACGTGAACTCAGATTTGATGGTTAGATTGAAGAAATTTAGCTTCACATTCGTCGATTTAGCCCACGTGAACTCAGATTTGATGGTTAGATTGAAGAAATTTAGCTTCACATTCGTCGATTTAGCCCACGTGAACTCAGATTTGATGGTTAGATTGAAGAAATTTAGCTTCACATTCGTCGATTTAGCCCACGTGAACTCAGATTTGATGGTTAGATTGAAGAAATTTAGCTTCACATTCATCGATTTAGCCCACGTGAACTCAGATTTGATGGTTAGATTGAAGAAATTTAGCTTCACATTCGTCGATTTAGCCCACGTGAACTCAGATTTGATGGTTAGATTGAAGAAATTTAGCTTCACATTCGTCGATTTAGCCCACGTGAACTCAGATTTGATGGTTAGATTGAAGAAATTTAGCTTCACATTCATCGATTTAGCCCACGTGAACTCAGATTTGATGGTTAGATTGAAGAAATTTAGCTTCACATTCGTCGATTTAGCCCACGTGAACTCAGATTTGATGGTTAGATTGAAGAAATTTAGCTTCACATTCGTCGATTTAGCCCACGTGAACTCAGATTTGATGGTTAGATTGAAGAAATTTAGCTTCACATTCGTCGATTTAGCCCACGTGAACTCAGATTTGATGGTTAGATTGAAGAAATTTAGCTTCACATTCATCGATTTAGCCCACGTGAACTCAGATTTGATGGTTAGATTGAAGAAATTTAGCTTCACATTCGTCGATTTAGCCCACGTGAACTCAGATTTGATGGTTAGATTGAAGAAATTTAGCTTCACATTCGTCGATTTAGCCCACGTGAACTCAGATTTGATGGTTAGATTGAAGAAATTTAGCTTCACATTCGTCGATTTAGCCCACGTGAACTCAGATTTGATGGTTAGATTGAAGAAATTTAGCTTCACATTCGTCGATTTAGCCCACGTGAACTCAGATTTGATGGTTAGATTGAAGAAATTTAGCTTCACATTCGTCGATTTAGCCCACGTGAACTCAGATTTGATGGTTAGATTGAAGAAATTTAGCTTCACATTCATCGATTTAGCCCACGTGAACTCAGATTTGATGGTTAGATTGAAGAAATTTAGCTTCACATTCGATTTAGCCCACGTGAACTCAGATTTGATGGTTAGATTGAAGAAATTTAGCTTCACATTCGTCGATTTAGCCCACGTGAACTCAGATTTGATGGTTAGATTGAAGAAATTTAGCTTCACATTCGTCGATTTAGCCCACGTGAACTCAGATTTGATGGTTAGATTGAAGAAATTTAGCTTCACATTCGTCGATTTAGCCCACGTGAACTCAGATTTGATGGTTAGATTGAAGAAATTTAGCTTCACATTCGTCGATTTAGCCCACGTGAACTCAGATTTGATGGTTAGATTGAAGAAATTTAGCTTCACATTCGTCGATTTAGCCCACGTGAACTCAGATTTGATGGTTAGATTGAAGAAATTTAGCTTCACATTCATCGATTTAGCCCACGTGAACTCAGATTTGATGGTTAGATTGAAGAAATTTAGCTTCACATTCGTCGATTTAGCCCACGTGAACTCAGATTTGATGGTTAGATTGAAGAAATTTAGCTTCACATTCGTCGATTTAGCCCACGTGAACTCAGATTTGATGGTTAGATTGAAGAAATTTAGCTTCACATTCGTCGATTTAGCCCACGTGAACTCAGATTTGATGGTTAGATTGAAGAAATTTAGCTTCACATTCATCGATTTAGCCCACGTGAACTCAGATTTGATGGTTAGATTGAAGAAATTTAGCTTCACATTCGTCGATTTAGCCCACGTGAACTCAGATTTGATGGTTAGATGGAAGAAATTTAGCTTCACATTCGTCGATTTAGCCCACGTGAACTCAGATTTGATGGTTAGATTGAAGAAATTTAGCTTCACATTCGTCGATTTAGCCCACGTGAACTCAGATTTGATGGTTAGATTGAAGAAATTTAGCTTCACATTCATCGATTTAGCCCACGTGAACTCAGATTTGATGGTTAGATTGAAGAAATTTAGCTTCACATTCATCGATTTAGCCCACGTGAACTCAGATTTGATGGTTAGATTGAAGAAATTTAGCTTCACATTCGTCGATTTAGCCCACGTGAACTCAGATTTGATGGTTAGATTGAAGAAATTTAGCTTCACATTCATCGATTTAGCCCACGTGAACTCAGATTTGATGGTTAGATTGAAGAAATTTAGCTTCACATTCGTCGATTTAGCCCACGTGAACTCAGATTTGATGGTTAGATTGAAGAAATTTAGCTTCACATTCATCGATTTAGCCCACGTGAACTCAGATTTGATGGTTAGATTGAAGAAATTTAGCTTCACATTCGTCGATTTAGCCCACGTGAACTCAGATTTGATGGTTAGATTGAAGAAATTTAGCTTCACATTCGTCGATTTAGCCCACGTGAACTCAGATTTGATGGTTAGATTGAAGAAATTTAGCTTCACATTCGTCGATTTAGCCCACGTGAACTCAGATTTGATGGTTAGATTGAAGAATTTAGCTTCACATTCGTCGATTTAGCCCACGTGAACTCAGATTTGATGGTTAGATTGAAGAAATTTAGCTTCACATTCGTCGATTTAGCCCACGTGAACTCAGATTTGATGGTTAGATTGAAGAAATTTAGCTTCACATTCGTCGATTTAGCCCACGTGAACTCAGATTTGATGGTTAGATTGAAGAAATTTAGCTTCACATTCGTCGATTTAGCCCACGTGAACTCAGATTTGATGGTTAGATTGAAGAAATTTAGCTTCACATTCATCGATTTAGCCCACGTGAACTCAGATTTGATGGTTAGATTGAAGAAATTTAGCTTCACATTCATCGATTTAGCCCACGTGAACTCAGATTTGATGGTTAGATTGAAGAAATTTAGCTTCACATTCATCGATTTAGCCCACGTGAACTCAGATTTGATGGTTAGATTGAAGAAATTTAGCTTCACATTCATCGATTTAGCCCACGTGAACTCAGATTGATGGTTAGATTGAAGAAATTTAGCTTCACATTCTCGATTTAGCCCACGTGAACTCAGATTTGATGGTTAGATTGAAGAAATTTAGCTTCACATTCATCGATTTAGCCCACGTGAACTCAGATTTGATGGTTAGATTGAAGAAATTTAGCTTCACATTCATCGATTTAGCCCACGTGAACTCAGATTTGATGGTAGATTGAAGAAATTTAGCTTCACATTCATCGATTAGCCCACGTGAACTCAGATTTGATGGTTAGATTGAAGAAATTTAGCTTCACATTCATCGATTTAGCCCACGTGAACTCAGATTTGATGGTTAGATTGAAGAAATTTAGCTTCACATTTCGATTTAGCCCACGTGAACTCAGATTTGATGGTTAGATTGAAGAAATTTAGCTTCACATTCATCGATTTAGCCCACGTGAACTCAGATTTGATGGTTAGATTGAAGAAATTTAGCTTCACATTCGTCGATTTAGCCCACGTGAACTCAGATTTGATGGTTAGATTGAAGAAATTTAGCTTCACATTCATCGATTTAGCCCACGTGAACTCAGATTTGATGGTTAGATTGAGAAATTTAGCTTCACATTCATCGATTTAGCCCACGTGAACTCAGATTTGATGGTTAGATTGAAGAAATTTAGCTTCACATTCATCGATTTAGCCCACGTGAACTCAGATTTGATGGTTAGATTGAAGAAATTTAGCTTCACATTCATCGATTTAGCCCACGTGAACTCAGATTTGATGGTTAGATTGAAGAAATTTAGCTTCACATTCATCGATTTAGCCCACGTGAACTCAGATTTGATGGTTAGATTGAAGAAATTTAGCTTCACATTCATCGATTTAGCCCACGTGAACTCAGATTTGATGGTTAGATTGAAGAAATTTAGCTTCACATTCATCGATTTAGCCCACGTGAACTCAGATTGATGGTTAGATTGAAGAAATTTAGCTTCACATTCTCGATTTAGCCCACGTGAACTCAGATTTGATGGTTAGATTGAAGAAATTTAGCTTCACATTCATCGATTTAGCCCACGTGAACTCAGATTTGATGGTTAGATTGAAGAAATTTAGCTTCACATTCATCGATTTAGCCCACGTGAACTCAGATTTGATGGTTAGATTGAAGAAATTTAGCTTCACATTATCGATTTAGCCCACGTGAACTCAGATTTGATGGTTAGATTGAAGAAATTTAGCTTCACATTCATCGATTTAGCCCACGTGAACTCAGATTTGATGGTTAGATTGAAGAAATTTAGCTTCACATTCATCGATTTAGCCCACGTGAACTCAGATTTGATGGTTAGATTGAAGAAATTTAGCTTCACATCGATTTAGCCCACGTGAACTCAGATTTGATGGTTAGATTGAAGAAATTTAGCTTCACATTCATCGATTTAGCCCACGTGAACTCAGATTTGATGGTTAGATTGAAGAAATTTAGCTTCACATTCATCGATTTAGCCCACGTGAACTCAGATTTGATGGTTAGATTGAAGAAATTTAGCTTCACATTCATCGATTTAGCCCACGTGAACTCAGATTTGATGGTTAGATTGAAGAAATTTAGCTTCACATTCATCGATTTAGCCCACGTGAACTCAGATTTGATGGTTAGATTGAAGAAATTTAGCTTCACATTCATCGATTTAGCCCACGTGAACTCAGATTTGATGGTTAGATGAAGAAATTTAGCTTCACATTCATCGATTTAGCCCACGTGAACTCAGATTTGATGGTTAGATTGAAGAAATTTAGCTTCACATTCATCGATTTAGCCCACGTGAACTCAGATTTGATGGTTAGATTGAAGAAATTTAGCTTCATTCATCGATTTAGCCCACGTGAACTCAGATTTGATGGTTAGATTGAAGAAATTTAGCTTCACATTCATCGATTTAGCCCACGTGAACTCAGATTTGATGGTTAGATTGAAGAAATTTAGCTTCACATTCGTCGATTTAGCCCACGTGAACTCAGATTTGATGGTTAGATTGAGGAAATTTAGCTTCACATTCATCGATTTAGCCCACGTGAACTCAGATTTGATGGTTAGATTGAAGAAATTTAGCTTCACATTCATCGATTTAGCCCACGTGAACTCAGATTTGATGGTTAGATTGAAGAAATTTAGCTTCACATTCATCGATTTAGCCCACGTGAACTCAGATTTGATGGTTAGATTGAAGAAATTTAGCTTCACATTCATCGATTTAGCCACGTGAACTCAGATTTGATGGTTAGATTGAAGAAATTTAGCTTCACATTCATCGATTTAGCCCACGTGAACTCAGATTTGATGGTTAGATTGAAGAAATTTAGCTTCACATTCATCGATTTAGCCCACGTGAACTCAGATTTGATGGTTAGATTGAAGAAATTTAGCTTCACATTCGTCGATTTAGCCCACGTGAACTCAGATTTGATGGTTAGATTGAAGAAATTTAGCTTCACATTCATCGATTTAGCCCACGTGAACTCAGATTTGATGGTTAGATTGAAGAAATTTAGCTTCACATTCATCGATTTAGCCCACGTGAACTCAGATTTGATGGTTAGATTGAAGAAATTTAGCTTCACATTCATCGATTTAGCCCACGTGAACTCAGATTTGATGGTTAGATTGAAGAAATTTAGCTTCACATTCATCGATTTAGCCCACGTGAACTCAGATTTGATGGTTAGATTGAAGAAATTTAGCTTCACATTCATCGATTTAGCCCACGTGAACTCAGATTTGATGGTTAGATTGAAGAAATTTAGCTTCACATTCATCGATTTAGCCCACGTGAACTCAGATTTGATGGTTAGATTGAAGAAATTTAGCTTCACATTCATCGATTTAGCCCACGTGAACTCAGATTTGATGGTTAGATTGAAGAAATTTAGCTTCACATTCATCGATTTAGCCCACGTGAACTCAGATTTGATGGTTAGATTGAAGAAATTTAGCTTCACATTCGTCGATTTAGCCCACGTGAACTCAGATTTGATGGTTAGATTGAAGAAATTTAGCTTCACATTTCGATTTAGCCCACGTGAACTCAGATTTGATGGTTAGATTGAAAAATTTAGCTTCACATTCATCGATTTAGCCCACGTGAACTCAGATTTGATGGTTAGATTGAAGAAATTTAGCTTCACATTCATCGATTTAGCCCACGTGAACTCAGATTTGATGGTTAGATTGAAGAAATTTAGCTTCACATTCATCGATTTAGCCCACGTGAACTCAGATTTGATGGTTAGATTGAAGAAATTTAGCTTCACATTCATCGATTTAGCCCACGTGAACTCAGATTTGATGGTTAGATTGAAGAAATTTAGCTTCACATTCATCGATTTAGCCCACGTGAACTCAGATTTGATGGTTAGATTGAAGAAATTTAGCTTCACATTTCGATTTAGCCCACGTGAACTCAGATTTGATGGTTAGATTGAAGAAATTTAGCTTCACATTCATCGATTTAGCCCACGTGAACTCAGATTTGATGGTTAGATTGAAGAAATTTAGCTTCACATTCATCGATTTAGCCCACGTGAACTCAGATTTGATGGTTAGATTGAAGAAATTTAGCTTCACATTCGTCGATTTAGCCCACGTGAACTCAGATTTGATGGTTAGATTGAAGAAATTTAGCTTCACATTCATCGATTTAGCCCACGTGAACTCAGATTTGATGGTTAGATTGAAGAAATTTAGCTTCATTCATCGATTTAGCCCACGTGAACTCAGATTTGATGGTTAGATTGAAGAAATTTAGCTTCATTCATCGATTTAGCCCACGTGAACTCAGATTTGATGGTTAGATTGAAGAAATTTAGCTTCACATTCGTCGATGATTTAGCCCACGTGAACTCAGATTTGATGGTTAGATTGAAGAAATTTAGCTTCACATTCATCGATTTAGCCCACGTGAACTCAGATTTGATGGTTAGATTGAAGAAATTTAGCTTCCATTCATCGATTTAGCCCACGTGAACTCAGATTTGATGGTTAGATTGAAGAAATTTAGCTTCACATTCGTCGATTTAGCCCACGTGAACTCAGATTTGATGGTTAGATTGAAGAAATTTAGCTTCACATTCGTCGATTTAGCCCACGTGAACTCAGATTTGATGGTTAGATTGAAGAAATTTAGCTTCACATTCGTCGATTTAGCCCACGTGAACTCAGATTTGATGGTTAGATTGAAGAAATTTAGCTTCACATTCGTCGATTTAGCCCACGTGAACTCAGATTTGATGGTTAGATTGAAGAAATTTAGCTTCACATTCATCGATTTAGCCCACGTGAACTCAGATTTGATGGTTAGATTGAAGAAATTTAGCTTCACATTCGCGATTTAGCCCACGTGAACTCAGATTTGATGGTTAGATTGAAGAAATTTAGCTTCACATTCTCGATTTAGCCCACGTGAACTCAGATTTGATGGTTAGATTGAAGAAATTTAGCTTCACATTCGATTTAGCCCACGTGAACTCAGATTTGATGGTTAGATTGAAGAAATTTAGCTTCACATTCATCGATTTAGCCCACGTGAACTCAGATTTGATGGTTAGATTGAAGAAATTTAGCTTCACATTCATCGATTTAGCCCACGTGAACTCAGATTTGATGGTTAGATTGAAGAAATTTAGCTTCACATTCGTCGATTTAGCCCACGTGAACTCAGATTTGATGGTTAGATTGAAGAAATTTAGCTTCACATTCATCGATTTAGCCCACGTGAACTCAGATTTGATGGTTAGATTGAAGAAATTAGCTTCACATTTCGATTTAGCCCACGTGAACTCAGATTTGATGGTTAGATTGAAGAAATTTAGCTTCACATTCATCGATTTAGCCCACGTGAACTCAGATTTGATGGTTAGATTGAAGAAATTTAGCTTCACATTCATCGATTTAGCCACGTGAACTCAGATTTGATGGTTAGATTGAAGAAATTTAGCTTCACATTCATCGATTTAGCCCACGTGAACTCAGATTTGATGGTTAGATTGAAGAAATTTAGCTTCACATTCGTCGATTTAGCCCACGTGAACTCAGATTTGATGGAGATTGAAAATTTAGCTTCACATTCGTCGATTTAGCCCACGTGAACTCAGATTTGATGGTTAGATTGAAGAAATTTAGCTTCACATTTCGATTTAGCCCACGTGAACTCAGATTTGATGGTTAGATTGAAGAAATTTAGCTTCACATTCGTCGATTTAGCCCACGTGAACTCAGATTTGATGGTTAGATTGAAGAGAAATTAGCTTCACATTCATCGATTTAGCCCACGTGAACTCAGATTTGATGGTTAGATTGAAGAAATTTAGCTTCACATTCATCGATTTAGCCCACGTGAACTCAGATTTGATGGTTAGATTGAAGAAATTTAGCTTCACATTCGTCGATTTAGCCCACGTGAACTCAGATTTGATGGTTAGATTGAAGAAATTTAGCTTCACATTCATCGATTTAGCCCACGTGAACTCAGATTTGATGGTTAGATTGAAGAAATTATCTTCACATTCATCGATTTAGCCCACGTGAACTCAGATTTGATGGTTAGATTGAAGAAATTTAGCTTCACATTCGTCGATTTAGCCCACGTGAACTCAGATTTGATGGTTAGATTGAAGAAATTTAGCTTCACATTCGTCGATTTAGCCCACGTGAACTCAGATTTGATGGTTAGATTGAAGAAATTTAGCTTCACATTCATCGATTTAGCCCACGTGAACTCAGATTGATGGTTAGATTGAAGAAATTTAGCTTCACATTCATCGATTTAGCCCACGTGAACTCAGATTTGATGGTTAGATTGAAGAAATTATTCACATTCGTCGATTTAGCCCACGTGAACTCAGATTGATGGTTAGATTGAAGAAATTTAGCTTCACATTCGTCGATTTAGCCCACGTGAACTCAGATTTGATGGTTAGATTGAAGAAATTTAGCTTCACATTCATCGATTTAGCCCACGTGAACTCAGATTTGTTAGATTGAAGAAATTTAGCTTCACATTCGTCGATTTAGCCCACGTGAACTCAGATTTGATGGTTAGATTGAAGAAATTTAGCTTCACATTCGTCGATTTAGCCCACGTGAACTCAGATTTGATGGTTAGATTGAAAAAGCTTCACATTCATCGATTTAGCCCACGTGAACTCAGATTGATGGTTAGATTGAAGAAATTTAGCTTCATTCATCGATTTAGCCCACGTGAACTCAGATTTGATGGTTAGATTGAAGAAATTTAGCTTCACATTCATCGATTTAGCCCACGTGAACTCAGATTTGATGGTTAGATTGAAGAAATTTAGCTTCACATTCATCGATTTAGCCCACGTGAACTCAGATTTGATGGTTAGATTGAAGAAATTTAGCTTCACATTCATCGATTTAGCCCACGTGAACTCAGATTTGATGGTTAGATTGAAGAAATTTAGCTTCACATTCATCGATTTAGCCCACGTGAACTCAGATTTGATGGTTAGATTGAAGAAATTTAGCTTCACATTCGTCGATTTAGCCCACGTGAACTCAGATTTGATGGTTAGATTGAAGAAATTTAGCTTCACATTCATCGATTTAGCCCACGTGAACTCAGATTTGATGGTTAGATTGAAGAAATTTAGCTTCACATTCGTCGATTTAGCCCACGTGAACTCAGATTTGATGGTTAGATTGAAGAAATTTAGCTTCACATTCATCGATTTAGCCCACGTGAACTCAGATTTGATGGTTAGATTGAAGAAATTTAGCTTCACATTCATCGATTTAGCCCACGTGAACTCAGATTTGATGGTTAGATTGAAGAAATTTAGCTTCACATTCGTCGATTTAGCCCACGTGAACTCAGATTTGATGGTTAGATTGAAGAAATTTAGCTTCACATTCATCGATTTAGCCCACGTGAACTCAGATTTGATGGTTAGATTGAAGAAATTTAGCTTCACATTCATCGATTTAGCCCACGTGAACTCAGATTTGATGGTTAGATTGAAGAAATTTAGCTTCATTCATCGATTTAGCCCACGTGAACTCAGATTTGATGGTTAGATTGAAGAAATTTAGCTTCACATTCGTCGATTTAGCCCACGTGAACTCAGATTTGATGGTTAGATTGAAGAAATTTAGCTTCACATTCATCGATTTAGCCCACGTGAACTCAGATTTGATGGTTAGATTGAAGAAATTTAGCTTCACATTCATCGATTTAGCCCACGTGAACTCAGATTTGATGGTTAGATTGAAGAAATTTAGCTTCACATTCGTCGATTTAGCCCACGTGAACTCAGATTTGATGGTTAGATTGAAGAAATTTAGCTTCACATTCATCGATTTAGCCCACGTGAACTCAGATTTGATGGTTAGATTGAAGAAATTTAGCTTCACATTCGCGATTTAGCCCACGTGAACTCAGATTTGATGGTTAGATTGAAGAAATTTAGCTTCACATTCATCGATTTAGCCCACGTGAACTCAGATTTGATGGTTAGATTGAAGAAATTTAGCTTCATTCATCGATTTAGCCCACGTGAACTCAGATTTGATGGTTAGATTGAAGAAATTTAGCTTCACATTCATCGATTTAGCCCACGTGAACTCAGATTTGATGGTTAGATTGAAGAAATTTAGCTTCACATTCATCGATTTAGCCCACGTGAACTCAGATTTGATGGTTAGATTGAAGAAATTTAGCTTCACATTTCGATTTAGCCCACGTGAACTCAGATTTGATGGTTAGATTGAAGAAATTTAGCTTCACATTCATCGATTTAGCCACGTGAACTCAGATTTGATGGTTAGATTGAAGAAATTTAGCTTCACATTCATCGATTTAGCCCACGTGAACTCAGATTTGATGGTTAGATTGAAGAAATTTAGCTTCACATTCGTCGATTTAGCCCACGTGAACTCAGATTTGATGGTTAGATTGAAGAAATTTAGCTTCACATTCATCGATTTAGCCCACGTGAACTCAGATTTGATGGTTAGATTGAAGAAATTTAGCTTCACATTCATCGATTAGCCCACGTGAACTCAGATTTGATGGTTAGATTGAAGAAATTTAGCTTCACATTCATCGATTTAGCCCACGTGAACTCAGATTTGATGGTTAGATTGAAGAAATTTAGCTTCCATTCGTCGATTTAGCCCACGTGAACTGATTTGTTAGATTGAAGAAATTTAGCTTCACATTCATCGATTTAGCCCACGTGAACTCAGATTTGATGGTTAGATTGAAGAAATTAGCACATTCGTCGATTTAGCCCACGTGAACTCAGATTTGATGGTTAGATTGAAGAAATTTAGCTTCACATTCGTCGATTTAGCCCACGTGAACTCAGATTTGATGGTTAGATTGAAGAAATTTAGCTTCACATTCATCGATTTAGCCCACGTGAACTCAGATTTGATGGTTAGATTGAAGAAATTTAGCTTCACATTCATCGATTTAGCCCACGTGAACTCAGATTTGATGGTTAGATTGAAGAAATTTAGCTTCACATTTCGATTTAGCCCACGTGAACTCAGATTTGATGGTTAGATTGAAGAAATTTAGCTTCACATTCATCGATTTAGCCCACGTGAACTCAGATTTGATGGTTAGATTGAAGAAATTTAGCTTCACATTCGTCGATTTAGCCCACGTGAACTCAGATTTGTTAGATTGAAGAAATTTAGCTTCACATTCGTCGATTTAGCCCACGTGAACTCAGATTTGATGGTTAGATTGAAGAAATTTAGCTTCACATTCATCGATTTAGCCCACGTGAACTCAGATTTGATGGTTAGATTGAAGAAATTTAGCTTCACATTCATCGATTTAGCCCACGTGAACTCAGATTTGATGGATTAGAAAGAAATTTAGCTTCACATTCGTCGATTTAGCCCACGTGAACTCAGATTTGATGGTTAGATTGAAGAAATTTAGCTTCACATTCATCGATTTAGCCCACGTGAACTCAGATTTGATGGTTAGATTGAAGAAATTTAGCTTCACATTCATCGATTTAGCCCACGTGAACTCAGATTTGATGGTTAGATTGAAGAAATTTAGCTTCACATTCATCGATTTAGCCCACGTGAACTCAGATTTGATGGTTAGATTGAAGAAATTTAGCTTCACATTCATCGATTTAGCCCACGTGAACTCAGATTTGATGGTTAGATTGAAGAAATTTAGCTTCACATTCATCGATTTAGCCCACGTGAACTCAGATTTGATGGTTAGATTGAAGAAATTTAGCTTCACATTCAGTCGATTTAGCCCACGTGAACTCAGATTTGATGGTTAGATTGAAGAAATTTAGCTTCACATTCATCGATTTAGCCCACGTGAACTCAGATTTGATGGTTAGATTGAAGAAATTTAGCTTCACATTCGTCGATTTAGCCCACGTGAACTCAGATTTGATGGTTAGATTGAAGAAATTTAGCTTCACATTCATCGATTTAGCCCACGTGAACTCAGATTTGATGGTTAGATTGAAGAAATTAGCTTCACATTCGTCGATTTAGCCCACGTGAACTCAGATTTGATGGTTAGATTGAAGAAATTTAGCTTCACATTCGTCGATTTAGCCCACGTGAACTCAGATTTGATGGTTAGATTGAAGAAATTTAGCTTCACATTCGATTTAGCCCACGTGAACTCAGATTTGATGGTTAGATTGAAGAAATTTAGCTTCACATTCTCGATTTAGCCCACGTGAACTCAGATTTGATGGTTAGATTGAAGAAATTTAGCTTCACATTCATCGATTTAGCCCACGTGAACTCAGATTTGATGGTTAGATTGAAGAAATTTAGCTTCACATTCATCGATTTAGCCCACGTGAACTCAGATTTGATGGTTAGATTGAAGAAATTTAGCTTCACATTCGTCGATTTAGCCCACGTGAACTCAGATTTGATGGTTAGATTGAAGAAATTTAGCTTCACATTCGTCGATTTAGCCCACGTGAACTCAGATTTGATGGTTAGATTGAAGAAATTTAGCTTCACATTTCGATTAGCCCACGTGAACTCAGATTTGATGGTTAGATTGAAGAAATTTAGCTTCACATTCGTCGATTTAGCCCACGTGAACTCAGATTTGATGGTTAGATTGAAGAAATTAGCTTACATTCATCGATTTAGCCCACGTGAACTCAGATTTGATGGTTAGATTGAAGAAATTAGCTTCACATTCATCGATTTAGCCCACGTGAACTCAGATTTGATGGTTAGATTGAAGAAATTTAGCTTCACATTCATCGATTTAGCCCACGTGAACTCAGATTTGATGGTTAGATTGAAGAAATTTAGCTTCACATTCATCGATTTAGCCCACGTGAACTCAGATTTGATGGTTAGATTGAAGAAATTTAGCTTCCATTCATCGATTTAGCCCACGTGAACTCAGATTTGATGGTTAGATTGAAGAAATTTAGCTTCACATTCATCGATTTAGCCCACGTGAACTCAGATTTGATGGTTAGATTGAAGAAATTTAGCTTCACATTCGTCGATTTAGCCCACGTGAACTCAGATTTGATGGTTAGATTGAAGAAATTTAGCTTCACATTCATCGATTTAGCCCACGTGAACTCAGATTTGATGGTTAGATTGAAGAAATTTAGCTTCACATTCGTCGATTTAGCCCACGTGAACTCAGATTTGATGGTTAGATTGAAGAAATTTAGCTTCACATTCGTCGATTTAGCCCACGTGAACTCAGATTTGATGGTTAGATTGAAGAAATTTAGCTTCACATTCGTCGATTTAGCCCACGTGAACTCAGATTTGATGGTTAGATTGAAGAAATTTAGCTTCACATTCATCGATTTAGCCCACGTGAACTCAGATTTGATGGTTAGATTGAAGAAATTTAGCTTCACATTCGTCGATTTAGCCCACGTGAACTCAGATTTGATGGTTAGATTGAAGAAATTGAGCTTCACATTCGTCGATTTAGCCCACGTGAACTCAGATTTGATGGTTAGATTGAAGAAATTTAGCTTCACATTCATCGATTTAGCCCACGTGAACTCAGATTTGATGGTTAGATTGAAGAAATTTAGCTTCACATTCGTCGATTTAGCCCACGTGAACTCAGATTTGATGGTTAGATTGAAGAAATTTAGCTTCACATTCGTCGATTTAGCCCACGTGAACTCAGATTTGATGGTTAGATTGAAGAAATTTAGCTTCACATTCGTCGATTTAGCCCACGTGAACTCAGATTTGATGGTTAGATTGAAGAAATTTAGCTTCACATTCATCGATTTAGCCCACGTGAACTCAGATTTGATGGTTAGATTGAAGAAATTTAGCTTCACATTCATCGATTTAGCCCACGTGAACTCAGATTTGATGGTTAGATTGAAGAAATTTAGCTTCACATTCATCGATTTAGCCCACGTGAACTCAGATTTGATGGTTAGATTGAAGAAATTTAGCTTCACATTCATCGATTTAGCCCACGTGAACTCAGATTTGATGGTTAGATTGAAGAAATTTAGCTTCACATTCGATTTAGCCCACGTGAACTCAGATTTGATGGTTAGATTGAAGAAATTTAGCTTCACATTCATCGATTTAGCCCACGTGAACTCAGATTTGATGGTTAGATTGAAGAAATTTAGCTTCGCATTCGTCGATTTAGCCCACGTGAACTCAGATTTGATGGTTAGATTGAAGAAATTTAGCTTCACATTCATCGATTTAGCCCACGTGAACTCAGATTTGATGGTTAGATTGAAGAAATTTAGCTTCACATTCGTCGATTTAGCCCACGTGAACTCAGATTTGATGGTTAGATTGAAGAAATTTAGCTTCACATTCGTCGATTTAGCCCACGTGAACTCAGATTTGATGGTTAGATTGAAGAAATTTAGCTTCACATTCGTCGATTTAGCCCACGTGAACTCAGATTTGATGGTTAGATTGAAGAAATTTAGCTTCACATTCGTCGATTTAGCCCACGTGAACTCAGATTTGATGGTTAGATTGAAGAAATTTAGCTTCACATTCATCGATTTAGCCCACGTGAACTCAGATTTGATGGTTAGATTGAAGAAATTTAGCTTCACATTCATCGATTTAGCCCACGTGAACTCAGATTTGATGGTTAGATTGAAGAAATTTAGCTTCACATTCGTCGATTTAGCCCACGTGAACTCAGATTTGATGGTTAGATTGAAGAAATTTAGCTTCACATTCGTCGATTTAGCCCACGTGAACTCAGATTTGATGGTTAGATTGAAGAAATTTAGCTTCACATTCATCGATTTAGCCCACGTGAACTCAGATTTGATGGTTAGATTGAAGAAATTTAGCTTCACATTCTCGATTTAGCCCACGTGAACTCAGATTTGATGGTTAGATTGAAGAAATTTAGCTTCACATTCATCGATTTAGCCCACGTGAACTCAGATTTGATGGTTAGATTGAAGAAATTTAGCTTCACATTCATCGATTTAGCCCACGTGAACTCAGATTTGATGGTTAGATTGAAGAAATTTAGCTTCACATTCGTCGATTTAGCCCACGTGAACTCAGATTTGATGGTTAGATTGAAGAAATTTAGCTTCACATTCATCGATTTAGCCCACGTGAACTCAGATTTGATGGTTAGATTGAAGAAATTTAGCTTCACATCGTCGATTTAGCCCACGTGAACTCAGATTTGATGGTTAGATTGAAGAAATTTAGCTTCACATTCGTCGATTTAGCCCACGTGAACTCAGATTTGATGGTTAGATTGAAGAAATTTAGCTTCACATTCGTCGATTTAGCCCACGTGAACTCAGATTTAGATTAGAGAAGAAATTTAGCTTCACATTCGTCGATTTAGCCCACGTGAACTCAGATTTGATGGTTAGATTGAAGAAATTTAGCTTCGCATTCGTCGATTTAGCCCACGTGAACTCAGATTGATGGTTAGATTGAAGAAATTTAGCTTCACATTCGTCGATTTAGCCCACGTGAACTCAGATTTGATGGTTAGATTGAAGAAATTTAGCTTCACATTCATCGATTTAGCCCACGTGAACTCAGATTTGATGGTTAGATTGAAGAAATTTAGCTTCACATTCGTCGATTTAGCCCACGTGAACTCAGATTTGATGGTTAGAAGAAATTTAGCTTCACATTCGTCGATTTAGCCCACGTGAACTCAGATTTGATGGTTAGATTGAAGAAATTTAGCTTCACATTCATCGATTTAGCCCACGTGAACTCAGATTTGATGGTAGATTAGAAGAAATTTAGCTTCACATTCGTCGATTTAGCCCACGTGAACTCAGATTTGATGGTTAGATTGAAGAAATTTAGCTTCACATTCGTCGATTTAGCCCACGTGAACTCAGATTTGATGGTTAGATTGAAGAAATTTATCACATTCATCGATTTAGCCCACGTGAACTCAGATTTGATGGTTAGATTGAAGAAATTTAGCTTCACATTCATCGATTTAGCCCACGTGAACTCAGATTTGATGGTTAGATTGAAGAAATTTAGCTTCACATTCATCGATTTAGCCCACGTGAACTCAGATTTGATGGTTAGATTGAAGAAATTTAGCTTCACATTCATCGATTTAGCCCACGTGAACTCAGATTTGATGGTTAGATTGAAGAAATTTAGCTTCACATTCATCGATTTAGCCCACGTGAACTCAGATTTGATGGGATTGAAGAAATTTAGCTTCACATTCATCGATTTAGCCCACGTGAACTCAGATTTGATGGTTAGATTGAAGAAATTTAGCTTCACATTCTCGATTTAGCCCACGTGAACTCAGATTTGATGGTTAGATTGAAGAAATTTAGCTTCACATTCGTCGATTTAGCCCACGTGAACTCAGATTTGATGGTTAGATTGAAGAAATTTAGCTTCACATTCGTCGATTTAGCCCACGTGAACTCAGATTGATGGTTAGATTGAAGAAATTTAGCTTCACATTCGTCGATTTAGCCCACGTGAACTCAGATTTGATGGTTAGATTGAAGAAATTTAGCTTCACATTCGTCGATTTAGCCCACGTGAACTCAGATTTGATGGTTAGATTGAAGAAATTTAGCTTCACATTCGTCGATTTAGCCCACGTGAACTCAGATTTGATGGTTAGATTGAAGAAATTTAGCTTCACATTCATCGATTTAGCCCACGTGAACTCAGATTTGATGGTTAGATTGAAGAAATTTAGCTTCACATTCATCGATTTAGCCCACGTGAACTCAGATTTGATGGTTAGATTGAAGAAATTTAGCTTCACATTCGTCGATTTAGCCCACGTGAACTCAGATTTGATGGTTAGATTGAAGAAATTTAGCTTCACATTCATCGATTTAGCCCACGTGAACTCAGATTTGATGGTTAGATTGAAGAAATTTAGCTTCACATTCATCGATTTAGCCCACGTGAACTCAGATTTGATGGTTAGATTGAGAAATTTAGCTTCACATTCGTCGATTTAGCCCACGTGAACTCAGATTTGATGGTTAGATTGAAGAAATTTAGCTTCACATTCGTCGATTTAGCCCACGTGAACTCAGATTTGATGGTTAGATTGAAGAAATTTAGCTTCACATTCGTCGATTTAGCCCACGTGAACTCAGATTTGATGGTTAGATTGAAGAAGAAATTCACATTCGTCGATTTAGCCCACGTGAACTCAGATTTGATGGTTAGATTGAAGAAATTTAGCTTCACATTCGTCGATTTAGCCCACGTGAACTCAGATTTGATGGTTAGATTGAAGAAATTTAGCTTCACATTCGTCGATTTAGCCCACGTGAACTCAGATTTGATGGTTAGATTGAAGAAATTTAGCTTCACATTCGTCGATTTAGCCCACGTGAACTCAGATTTGATGGTTAGATTGAAGAAATTTAGCTTCACATTCATCGATTTAGCCCACGTGAACTCAGATTTGATGGTTAGATTGAAGAAATTTAGCTTCACATTCATCGATTTAGCCCACGTGAACTCAGATTTGATGGTTAGATTGAAGAAATTTAGCTTCACATTCATCGATTTAGCCCACGTGAACTCAGATTGATGGTTAGATTGAGAAGAAATTTAGCTTCACATTCGTCGATTTAGCCCACGTGAACTCAGATTTGATGGTTAGATTGAAGAAATTTAGCTTCACATTCATCGATTTAGCCCACGTGAACTCAGATTTGATGGTTAGATTGAAGAAATTTAGCTTCACATTCGTCGATTTAGCCCACGTGAACTCAGATTTGATGGTTAGATTGAAGAAATTTAGCTTCACATTCGTCGATTTAGCCCACGTGAACTCAGATTTGATGGTTAGATTGAAGAAATTTAGCTTCACATTCGTCGATTTAGCCCACGTGAACTCAGATTTGATGGTTAGATTGAAGAAATTTAGCTTCACATTCATCGATTTAGCCCACGTGAACTCAGATTTGATGGTTAGATTGAAGAAATTTAGCTTCACATTCGTCGATTTAGCCCACGTGAACTCAGATTTGATGGTTAGATTGAAGAAATTTAGCTTCACATTCGTCGATTTAGCCCACGTGAACTCAGATTTGATGGTTAGATTGAAGAAATTTAGCTTCACATTCGATTTAGCCCACGTGAACTCAGATTTGATGGTTAGATTGAAGAAATTAGCTTCACATTCGTCGATTTAGCCCACGTGAACTCAGATTTGATGGTTAGATTGAAGAAATTTAGCTTCACATTCGTCGATTTAGCCCACGTGAACTCAGATTTGATGGTTAGATTGAAGAAATTTAGCTTCACATTCATCGATTTAGCCCACGTGAACTCAGATTTGATGGTTAGATTGAAGAAATTTAGCTTCACATTCATCGATTTAGCCCACGTGAACTCAGATTTGATGGTTAGATTGAAGAAATTTAGCTTCACATTCATCGATTTAGCCCACGTGAACTCAGATTTGATGGTTAGATTGAAGAAATTTAGCTTCACATTCATCGATTTAGCCCACGTGAACTCAGATTTGATGGTTAGATTGAAGAAATTTAGCTTCACATTCGTCGATTTAGCCCACGTGAACTCAGATTTGATGGTTAGATTGAAGAAATTTAGCTTCACATTCATCGATTTAGCCCACGTGAACTCAGATTTGATGGTTAGATTGAAGAAATTTAGCTTCACATTCGTCGATTTAGCCCACGTGAACTCAGATTTGATGGTTAGATTGAAGAAATTTAGCTTCACATTCGTCGATTTAGCCCACGTGAACTCAGATTTGATGGTTAGATTGAAGAAATTTAGCTTCACATTCGTCGATTTAGCCCACGTGAACTCAGATTTGATGGTTAGATTGAAGAAATTTAGCTTCACATTCATCGATTTAGCCCACGTGAACTCAGATTTGATGGTTAGATTGAAGAAATTTAGCTTCACATTCATCGATTTAGCCCACGTGAACTCAGATTTGATGGTTAGATTGAAGAAATTTAGCTTCACATTCATCGATTTAGCCCACGTGAACTCAGATTTGATGGTTAGATTGAAGAAATTTAGCTTCACATTCGTCGATTTAGCCCACGTGAACTCAGATTTGATGGTTAGATTGAAGAAAGAAATTTAGCTTCACATTCATCGATTTAGCCCACGTGAACTCAGATTTGATGGTTAGATTGAAGAAATTTAGCTTCACATTCATCGATTTAGCCCACGTGAACTCAGATTTGATGGTTAGATTGAAGAAATTTAGCTTCACATTCGTCGATTTAGCCCACGTGAACTCAGATTTGATGGTTAGATTGAAGAAATTTAGCTTCACATTCGTCGATTTAGCCCACGTGAACTCAGATTTGATGGTTAGATTGAAGAAATTTAGCTTCACATTCGTCGATTTAGCCCACGTGAACTCAGATTTGATGGTTAGATTGAAGAAATTTAGCTTCACATTCATCGATTTAGCCCACGTGAACTCAGATTTGATGGTTAGATTGAAGAAATTTAGCTTCACATTCGTCGATTTAGCCCACGTGAACTCAGAATTGATGGTTAGATTGAAGAAATTTAGCTTCACATTCGTCGATTTAGCCCACGTGAACTCAGATTTGATGGTTAGATTGAAGAAATTTAGCTTCACATTCGTCGATTTAGCCCACGTGAACTCAGATTTGATGGTTAGATTGAAGAAATTTAGCTTCACATTCGTCGATTTAGCCCACGTGAACTCAGATTTGATGGTTAGATTGAAGAAATTTAGCTTCACATCGATTTAGCCCACGTGAACTCAGATTTGATGGTTAGATTGAAGAAATTTAGCTTCACATTCGTCGATTTAGCCCACGTGAACTCAGATTTGATGGTTAGATTGAAGAAATTTAGCTTCACATTCGTCGATTTAGCCCACGTGAACTCAGATTTGATGGTTAGATTGAAGAAATTTAGCTTCACATTCGTCGATTTAGCCCACGTGAACTCAGATTTGATGGTTAGATTGAAGAAATTTAGCTTCACATTCGTCGATTTAGCCCACGTGAACTCAGATTTGATGGTTAGATTGAAGAAATTTAGCTTCACATTCGTCGATTTAGCCCACGTGAACTCAGATTTGATGGTTAGATTGAAGAAATTTAGCTTCACATTCATCGATTTAGCCCACGTGAACTCAGATTTGATGGTTAGATTGAAGAAATTTAGCTTCACATTCATCGATTTAGCCCACGTGAACTCAGATTTGATGGTTAGATTGAAGAAATTTAGCTTCACATTCGTCGATTTAGCCCACGTGAACTCAGATTTGATGGTTAGATTGAAGAAATTTAGCTTCACATTTCGATTTAGCCCACGTGAACTCAGATTTGATGGTTAGATTGAAGAAATTTAGCTTCACATTCGTCGATTTAGCCCACGTGAACTCAGATTTGATGGTTAGATTGAAGAAATTTAGCTTCACATTCGTCGATTTAGCCCACGTGAACTCAGATTTGATGGTTAGATTGAAGAAATTTAGCTTCACATTCGTCGATTTAGCCCACGTGAACTCAGATTTGATGGTTAGATTGAAGAAATTTAGCTTCACATTCGTCGATTTAGCCCACGTGAACTCAGATTTGATGGTTAGATTGAAGAAATTTAGCTTCACATTCATCGATTTAGCCCACG
Source organism: Taenia multiceps (assembly GCA_001923025.3). Taxonomy (NCBI): domain Eukaryota; kingdom Metazoa; phylum Platyhelminthes; class Cestoda; order Cyclophyllidea; family Taeniidae; genus Taenia; species Taenia multiceps. The sequence goes on from MRSW03000525.1 coordinate 44,475, forward strand.
TGAACTCAGATTTGATGGTTAGATTGAAGAAATTTAGCTTCACATTCGTCGATTTAGCCCACGTGAACTCAGATTTGATGGTTAGAGAAGAAATTTAGCTTCACATTCGTCGATTTAGCCCACGTGAACTCAGATTTGATGGTTAGATTGAAGAAATTTAGCTTCACATTCATCGATTTAGCCCACGTGAACTCAGATTTGATGGTTAGATTGAAGAAATTTAGCTTCACATTCGTCGATTTAGCCCACGTGAACTCAGATTTGATGGTTAGATTGAAGAAATTTAGCTTCACATTCGTCGATTTAGCCCACGTGAACTCAGATTTGATGGTTAGATTGAAGAAATTTAGCTTCACATTCATCGATTTAGCCCACGTGAACTCAGATTTGATGGTTAGATTGAAGAAATTTAGCTTCACATTCGTCGATTTAGCCCACGTGAACTCAGATTTGATGGTTAGATTGAAGAAATTTAGCTTCACATTCGTCGATTTAGCCCACGTGAACTCAGATTTGATGGTTAGATTGAAGAAATTTAGCTTCACATTCATCGATTTAGCCCACGTGAACTCAGATTTGATGGTTAGATTGAAGAAATTTAGCTTCACATTCGTCGATTTAGCCCACGTGAACTCAGATTTGATGGTTAGATTGAAGAAATTTAGCTTCACATTCGTCGATTTAGCCCACGTGAACTCAGATTTGATGGTTAGATTGAAGAAATTTAGCTTCACATTCGTCGATTTAGCCCACGTGAACTCAGATTTGATGGTTAGATTGAAGAAATTTAGCTTCACATTCGTCGATTTAGCCCACGTGAACTCAGATTTGATGGTTAGATTGAAGAAATTAGCTTCACATTCATCGATTTAGCCCACGTGAACTCAGATTTGATGGTTAGATTGAAGAAATTTAGCTTCACATTCGTCGATTTAGCCCACGTGAACTCAGATTTGATGGTTAGATTGAAGAAATTTAGCTTCACATTCGTCGATTTAGCCCACGTGAACTCAGATTTGATGGTTAGATTGAAGAAATTTAGCTTCACATTCGTCGATTTAGCCCACGTGAACTCAGATTTGATGGTTAGATTGAAGAAATTTAGCTTCACATTCATCGATTTAGCCCACGTGAACTCAGATTTGATGGTTAGATTGAAGAAATTTAGCTTCACATTCGTCGATTTAGCCCACGTGAACTCAGATTTGATGGTTAGATTGAAGAAATTTAGCTTCACATTCGTCGATTTAGCCCACGTGAACTCAGATTTGATGGTTAGATTGAAGAAATTTAGCTTCACATTCGTCGATTTAGCCCACGTGAACTCAGATTTGATGGTTAGATTGAAGAAATTTAGCTTCACATTCGTCGATTTAGCCCACGTGAACTCAGATTTGATGGTTAGATTGAAGAAATTTAGCTTCACATTCGTCGATTTAGCCCACGTGAACTCAGATTTGATGGTTAGATTGAAGAAATTTAGCTTCACATTCGTCGATTTAGCCCACGTGAACTCAGATTTGATGGTTAGATTGAAGAAATTTAGCTTCACATTCGTCGATTTAGCCCACGTGAACTCAGATTGATGGTTAGATTGAAGAAATTTAGCTTCACATTCGTCGATTTAGCCCACGTGAACTCAGATTTGATGGTTAGATTGAAGAAGAAATTTAGCTTCACATTCGTCGATTTAGCCCACGTGAACTCAGATTTGATGGTTAGATTGAAGAAATTTAGCTTCACATTCATCGATTTAGCCCACGTGAACTCAGATTTGATGGTAGATTGAAGAAATTTAGCTTCACATTCGTCGATTTAGCCCACGTGAACTCAGATTTGATGGTTAGATTGAAGAAATTTAGCTTCACATTCATCGATTTAGCCCACGTGAACTCAGATTTGATGGTTAGATTGAAGAAATTTAGCTTCACATTCATCGATTTAGCCCACGTGAACTCAGATTTGATGGTTAGATTGAAGAAATTTAGCTTACATTCGTCGATTTAGCCCACGTGAACTCAGATTTGATGGTTAGATGAAGAAAGAAATTTAGCTTCACATTCGTCGATTTAGCCCACGTGAACTCAGATTTGATGGTTAGATTGAAGAAATTTAGCTTCACATTCATCGATTTAGCCCACGTGAACTCAGATTTGATGGTTAGATTGAAGAAATTTAGCTTCACATTCATCGATTTAGCCCACGTGAACTCAGATTTGATGGTTAGATTGAAGAAATTTAGCTTCACATTCGTCGATTTAGCCCACGTGAACTCAGATTTGATGGTTAGATTGAAGAAATTTAGCTTCACATTCATCGATTTAGCCCACGTGAACTCAGATTGATGGTTAGATTGAAGAAATTTAGCTTCACATTCGTCGATTTAGCCCACGTGAACTCAGATTTGATGGTTAGATTGAAGAAATTTAGCTTCACATTCGTCGATTTAGCCCACGTGAACTCAGATTTGATGGTTAGATTGAAGAAATTTAGCTTCACATTCGTCGATTTAGCCCACGTGAACTCAGATTTGATGGTTAGATTGAAGAAATTTAGCTTCACATTCGTCGATTTAGCCCACGTGAACTCAGATTTGATGGTTAGATTGAAGAAATTTAGCTTCACATTCATCGATTTAGCCCACGTGAACTCAGATTTGATGGTTAGATTGAAGAAATTTAGCTTCACATTCGTCGATTTAGCCCACGTGAACTCAGATTTGATGGTTAGATTGAAGAAATTTAGCTTCACATTCGTCGATTTAGCCCACGTGAACTCAGATTTGATGGTTAGATTGAAGAAATTTAGCTTCACATTCGTCGATTTAGCCCACGTGAACTCAGATTTGATGGTTAGATTGAAGAAATTTAGCTTCACATTCGTCGATTTAGCCCACGTGAACTCAGATTTGATGGTTAGATTGAAGAAATTTAGCTTCACATTCGTCGATTTAGCCCACGTGAACTCAGATTTGATGGTTAGATTGAGAAATTTAGCTTCACATTCTCGATTTAGCCCACGTGAACTCAGATTTGATGGTTAGAGAAGAAATTTAGCTTCACATTCATCGATTTAGCCCACGTGAACTCAGATTTGATGGTTAGATTGAAGAAATTTAGCTTCCATTCATCGATTTAGCCCACGTGAACTCAGATTTGATGGTTAGATTAGAAGAAATTTAGCTTCACATTCGTCGATTTAGCCCACGTGAACTCAGATTTGATGGTTAGATTGAAGAAATTTAGCTTCACATTCGTCGATTTAGCCCACGTGAACTCAGATTTGATGGTTAGATTGAAGAAATTTAGCTTCACATTCGTCGATTTAGCCCACGTGAACTCAGATTTGATGGTTAGATTGAAGAAATTTAGCTTCACATTCGTCGATTTAGCCCACGTGAACTCAGATTTGATGGTTAGATTGAAGAAATTTAGCTTCACATTCCGATTTAGCCCACGTGAACTCAGATTTGATGGTTAGATTGAAGAAATTTAGCTTCACATTCGTCGATTTAGCCCACGTGAACTCAGATTTGATGGTTAGATTGAAGAAATTTAGCTTCACATTCATCGATTTAGCCCACGTGAACTCAGATTTGATGGTTAGATTGAAGAAATTTAGCTTCACATTCATCGATTTAGCCCACGTGAACTCAGATTTGATGGTTAGATTGAAGAAATTTAGCTTCATTCGTCGATTTAGCCCACGTGAACTCAGATTTGATGGTTAGATTGAAGAAATTTAGCTTCACATTCGTCGATTTAGCCCACGTGAACTCAGATTTGATGGTTAGATTGAAGAAATTTAGCTTCACATTCATCGATTTAGCCCACGTGAACTCAGATTTGATGGTTAGATTGAAGAAATTTAGCTTCACATTCATCGATTTAGCCCACGTGAACTCAGATTTGATGGTTAGATTGAAGAAATTTAGCTTCACATTCGTCGATTTAGCCCACGTGAACTCAGATTTGATGGTTAGATTGAAGAAATTATCTTCACATTCATCGATTTAGCCCACGTGAACTCAGATTTGATGGTTAGATTGAAGAAATTTAGCTTCACATTCGTCGATTTAGCCCACGTGAACTCAGATTTGATGGTTAGATTGAAGAAATTTAGCTTCACATTCGTCGATTTAGCCCACGTGAACTCAGATTTGATGGTTAGATTGAAGAAATTTAGCTTCACATTCGTCGATTTAGCCCACGTGAACTCAGATTTGATGGTTAGATTGAAGAAATTTAGCTTCACATTCGTCGATTTAGCCCACGTGAACTCAGATTTGATGGTTAGATTGAAGAAATTTAGCTTCACATTCATCGATTTAGCCCACGTGAACTCAGATTTGATGGTTAGATTGAAGAAATTTAGCTTCACATTCGTCGATTTAGCCCACGTGAACTCAGATTTGATGGTTAGATTGAAGAAATTTAGCTTCACATTCGTCGATTTAGCCCACGTGAACTCAGATTTGATGGTTAGATTGAAGAAATTTAGCTTCACATTCATCGATTTAGCCCACGTGAACTCAGATTTGATGGTTAGATTGAAGAAATTTAGCTTCACATTCATCGATTTAGCCCACGTGAACTCAGATTTGATGGTTAGATTGAAGAAATTTAGCTTCACATTCATCGATTTAGCCCACGTGAACTCAGATTTGATGGTTAGATTGAAGAAATTTAGCTTCACATTCATCGATTTAGCCCACGTGAACTCAGATTTGATGGTTAGATTGAAGAAATTTAGCTTCATTCATCGATTTAGCCCACGTGAACTCAGATTTGATGGTTAGATTGAAGAAATTTAGCTTCACATTCGTCGATTTAGCCCACGTGAACTCAGATTTGATGGTTAGATTGAAGAAATTTAGCTTCACATTCATCGATTTAGCCCACGTGAACTCAGATTTGATGGTTAGATTGAAGAAATTTAGCTTCACATTCATCGATTTAGCCCACGTGAACTCAGATTTGATGGTTAGATTGAAGAAATTTAGCTTCACATTCGTCGATTTAGCCCACGTGAACTCAGATTTGATGGTTAGATTGAAGAAATTTAGCTTCACATTCGTCGATTTAGCCCACGTGAACTCAGATTTGATGGTTAGATTGAAGAAATTTAGCTTCACATTCGTCGATTTAGCCCACGTGAACTCAGATTTGATGGTTAGATTGAAGAAATTTAGCTTCACATTCGTCGATTTAGCCCACGTGAACTCAGATTTGATGGTTAGATTGAAGAATTTAGCTTCGCATTCGTCGATTTAGCCCACGTGAACTCAGATTTGATGGTTAGATGAAGAAATTTAGCTTCACATTCGTCGATTTAGCCCACGTGAACTCAGATTTGATGGTTAGATTGAAGAAATTTAGCTTCACATTCGTCGATTTAGCCCACGTGAACTCAGATTTGATGGTTAGATTGAAGAAATTTAGCTTCACATTCGTCGATTTAGCCCACGTGAACTCAGATTTGATGGTTAGATTGAAGAAATTTAGCTTCACATTCATCGATTTAGCCCACGTGAACTCAGATTTGATGGTTAGATTGAAGAAATTTAGCTTCACATTCGTCGATTTAGCCCACGTGAACTCAGATTTGATGGTTAGATTGAAGAAATTTAGCTTCACATTCGTCGATTTAGCCCACGTGAACTCAGATTTGATGGTTAGATTGAAGAAATTTAGCTTCACATTCGTCGATTTAGCCCACGTGAACTCAGATTTGATGGTTAGATTGAAGAAATTTAGCTTCGCATTCATCGATTTAGCCCACGTGAACTCAGATTTGATGGTTAGATTGAAGAAATTTAGCTTCACATTCGTCGATTTAGCCCACGTGAACTCAGATTTGATGGTTAGATTGAAGAAATTTAGCTTCACATTCGTCGATTTAGCCCACGTGAACTCAGATTTGATGGTTAGATTGAAGAAATTTAGCTTCACATTCATCGATTTAGCCCACGTGAACTCAGATTTGATGGTTAGATTGAAGAAATTTAGCTTCACATTCGTCGATTTAGCCCACGTGAACTCAGATTTGATGGTTAGATTGAAGAAATTTAGCTTCACATTCGTCGATTTAGCCCACGTGAACTCAGATTTGATGGTTAGATTGAAGAAATTTAGCTTCACATTCATCGATTTAGCCCACGTGAACTCAGATTTGATGGTTAGATTGAAGAAATTTAGCTTCACATTCATCGATTTAGCCCACGTGAACTCAGATTTGATGGTTAGATTGAAGAAATTTAGCTTCACATTCGTCGATTTAGCCCACGTGAACTCAGATTTGATGGTTAGATGGAAGAAATTTAGCTTCACATTCGTCGATTTAGCCCACGTGAACTCAGATTTGATGGTTAGATTGAAGAAATTTAGCTTCACATTCGTCGATTTAGCCCACGTGAACTCAGATTTGATGGTTAGATTGAAGAAATTTAGCTTCACATTCGTCGATTTAGCCCACGTGAACTCAGATTTGATGGTTAGATTGAAGAAATTTAGCTTCACATTCGTCGATTTAGCCCACGTGAACTCAGATTTGATGGTTAGATTGAAGAAATTTAGCTTCACATTCATCGATTTAGCCCACGTGAACTCAGATTTGATGGTTAGATTGAAGAAATTTAGCTTCACATTCGTCGATTTAGCCCACGTGAACTCAGATTTGATGGTTAGAGAAGAAATTTAGCTTCACATTCATCGATTTAGCCCACGTGAACTCAGATTTGATGGTTAGATTGAAGAAATTAGCTTCGCATTCATCGATTTAGCCCACGTGAACTCAGATTTGATGGTTAGATTGAAGAAATTTAGCTTCACATTCATCGATTTAGCCCACGTGAACTCAGATTTGATGGTTAGATTGAAGAAATTTAGCTTCACATTCGTCGATTTAGCCCACGTGAACTCAGATTTGATGGTTAGATTGAAGAAATTTAGCTTCACATTCGTCGATTTAGCCCACGTGAACTCAGATTTGATGGTTAGATTGAAGAAATTTAGCTTCACATTCGTCGATTTAGCCCACGTGAACTCAGATTTGATGGTTAGATTGAAGAAATTTAGCTTCGCATTCGTCGATTTAGCCCACGTTTACCCAGATTTGATGGTTAGATTGGAAGAAATTTAGCTTCACATTCGTCGATTTAGCCCACGTGAACTCAGATTTGATGGTTAGATTGAAGAAATTTAGCTTCACATTCATCGATTTAGCCCACGTGAACTCAGATTTGATGGTTAGATTGAAGAAATTTAGCTTCACATTCGTCGATTTAGCCCACGTGAACTCAGATTGATGGTTAGATTGAAGAAATTTAGCTTCACATTCATCGATTTAGCCCACGTGAACTCAGATTTGATGGTTAGATTGAAGAAATTTAGCTTCACATTCGTCGATTTAGCCCACGTGAACTCAGATTTGATGGTTAGATTGAAGAAATTAGCTTCACATTCATCGATTTAGCCCACGTGAACTCAGATTTGATGGTTAGATTGAAGAAATTTAGCTTCACATTCGTCGATTTAGCCCACGTGAACTCAGATTTGATGGATTAGAGAAGAAATTTAGCTTCACATTCTCGATTTAGCCCACGTGAACTCAGATTTGATGGTTAGATTGAAGAAATTTAGCTTCACATTCGTCGATTTAGCCCACGTGAACTCAGATTTGATGGATTGAGAAAGAAATTTAGCTTCACATTCATCGATTTAGCCCACGTGAACTCAGATTTGATGGTTAGATTGAAGAAATTTAGCTTCACATTCGTCGATTTAGCCCAGTGAACTCAGATTTGATGGTTAGATTGAAGAAATTTAGCTTCATTCGTCGATTTAGCCCACGTGAACTCAGATTTGATGGTTAGATTGAAGAAATTTAGCTTCGCATTCGTCGATTTAGCCCACGTGAACTCAGATTTGATGGTTAGATTGAAGAAATTTAGCTTCACATTCGTCGATTTAGCCCACGTGAACTCAGATTTGATGGTTAGATTGAAGAAATTTAGCTTCACATTCATCGATTTAGCCCACGTGAACTCAGATTTGATGGTTAGATTGAAGAAATTTAGCTTCACATTCATCGATTTAGCCCACGTGAACTCAGATTTGATGGTTAGATTGAAGAAATTTAGCTTCACATTCGTCGATTTAGCCCACGTGAACTCAGATTTGATGGTTAGATTGAAGAAATTTAGCTTCACATTCATCGATTTAGCCCACGTGAACTCAGATTTGATGGTTAGATTGAAGAAATTTAGCTTCACATTCGTCGATTTAGCCCACGTGAACTCAGATTTGATGGTTAGATTGAAGAAATTATCTTCGCTTTCATCGATTTAGCCCACGTGAACTCAGATTTGATGGTTAGATTGAAGAAATTTAGCTTCCCATTCGTCGATTTAGCCCACGTGAACTCAGATTTGATGGTTAGATTGAAGAAATTTAGCTTCACATTCATCGATTTAGCCCACGTGAACTCAGATTTGATGGTTAGATTGAAGAAATTTAGCTTCACATTCGTCGATTTAGCCCACGTGAACTCAGATTTGATGGTTAGATTGAAGAAATTTAGCTTCACATTCATCGATTTAGCCCACGTGAACTCAGATTTGATGGTTAGATTGAAGAAATTTAGCTTCACATTCGTCGATTTAGCCCACGTGAACTCAGATTTGATGGTTAGATTGAAGAAATTTAGCTTCACATTCGTCGATTTAGCCCACGTGAACTCAGATTTGATGGTTAGATTGAAGAAATTTAGCTTCGCATTCGTCGATTTAGCCCACGTGAACTCAGATTTGATGGTTAGATTGAAGAAATTTAGCTTCACATTCATCGATTTAGCCCACGTGAACTCAGATTTGATGGTTAGATTGAAGAAATTTAGCTTCAATTCGTCGATTTAGCCCACGTGAACTCAGATTTGATGGTTAGATTGAAGAAATTTAGCTTCACATTCATCGATTTAGCCCACGTGAACTCAGATTTGATGGTTAGATTGAAGAAATTTAGCTTCACATTATCGATTTAGCCCACGTGAACTCAGATTTGATGGTTAGATTGAAGAAATTTAGCTTCACATTCGTCGATTTAGCCCACGTGAACTCAGATTTGATGGTTAGATTGAAGAAATTTAGCTTCACATTCGTCGATTTAGCCCACGTGAACTCAGATTTGATGGTTAGATTGAAGAAATTTAGCTTCACATTCTCGATTTAGCCCACGTGAACTCAGATTTGATGGTTAGATTGAAGAAATTTAGCTTCACATTCGTCGATTTAGCCCACGTGAACTCAGATTTGATGGTAGATTGAAGAAATTTAGCTTTCGCTTCATCGATTTAGCCCACGTGAACTCAGATTTGATGGTTAGATTGAAAAATTTAGCTTCACATTCATCGTTTAGCCCACGTGAACTCAGATTTGATGGTAGATTGAAGAAATTTAGCTTCATTCGTCGATTTAGCCCACGTGAACTCAGATTTGATGGTTAGACTGAAGAAATTTAGCTTCACATTCGTCGATTTAGCCCACGTGAACTCAGATTTGATGGTTAGATTGAAGAAATTTAGCTTCACATTCATCGATTTAGCCCACGTGAACTCAGATTTGATGGTTAGATTGAAGAAATTTAGCTTCACATTCATCGATTTAGCCCACGTGAACTCAGATTGATGGTTAGATTGAAGAAATTTAGCTTCACATTCATCGATTTAGCCCACGTGAACTCAGATTTGATGGTTAGATTGAAGAAATTTAGCTTCACATTCATCGATTTAGCCCACGTGAACTCAGATTTGATGGTTAGATTGAAGAAATTTAGCTTCACATTCGTCGATTTAGCCCACGTGAACTCAGATTTGATGGTTAGATTGAAGAAATTTAGCTTCATTCGTCGATTTAGCCCACGTGAACTCAGATTTGATGGTTAGATTGAAGAAATTTATTCACGTCATCGATTTAGCCCACGTGAACTCAGATTTGATGGTTAGATTGAAAAATTTAGCTTCACATTCATCGATTTAGCCCACGTGAACTCAGATTTGATGGTTAGATTGAAGAAATTTAGCTTCACATTCGTCGATTTAGCCCACGTGAACTCAGATTTGATGGTTGATTGAAGAAATTTAGCTTCACATTCATCGATTTAGCCCACGTGAACTCAGATTTGATGGTTAGATTGAAGAAATTTAGCTTCACATTCGTCGATTTAGCCCACGTGAACTCAGATTTGATGGTAGATTGAAGAAATTTAGCTTCATTCGTCGATTTAGCCCACGTGAACTAGATTTGATGGTAGATTGAAGAAATTTAGCTTCACATTCATCGATTTAGCCCACGTGAACTCAGATTTGATGGTTAGATTGAAAGAAATTTAGCTTCACATTCGTCGATTTAGCCACGTGAACTCAGATTTGATGGTTAGATTGAGAAATTAGCTTCGCATTCGTCGATTTAGCCCACGTACTCAGATTGATGGTTAGATTGAGAAATTTAGCTTCACATTCGTCGATTAGCCCACGTGAACTCAGATTGATGGTTAGATTGAAGAAATTTAGCTTCACATTCATCGATTTAGCCCACGTGAACTCAGATTTGATGGTTAGATTGGAGAAATTTAGCTTCGCATTCATCGATTTAGCCCACGTACCAGATTTGATGGTTAGATGAAGAAATTTAGCTTCGCATTCGTCGATTTAGCCCACACGTGAACTCAGATTGATGGTTAGATTGAAGAAGAAATTTAGCTTCACATTCGATTTAGCCCACGTGAACTCAGATTTGATGGTAGATTGAAGAAATTTAGCTTCAACATCATCGATTTAGCCCACGTGAACTCAGATTTGAGGTTAGATTGAAGAAATGTAGCTTCACATTCATCGATTTAGCCCACGTGAACTCAGATTTGATGGTTAGATTGAAGAAATTGAGCTTCGCATTCGTCGATTTAGCCCACGTGAACTCGGATTTGATGGTTAGATTGAAGAAATTTAGCTTCACATTCGTCTATAGCCCACGTGAACTCAGATTTGATGGTAGATTGAAGAAATTTAGCTTCACATTCGTCGATTTAGCCCACGTGAACTCAGATTTGATGTTAGATTGAAGAAATTTAGCTTCACATTCATCGATTTAGCCCACTGAACTCCAGATTTGATGGTTAGATTGGAAGAAATTTAGCTTC